>DWQT01001898.1:0-15418 GCA_018244895.1 Myscelus amystis hages
CCTGGGTGGGAATCGAACCCACGACCTCCCGTTTCACAGTCAGGGTCTCTAACCGCTCAACCACGAGGCCAGTCAAAATTTATGTGAAATCAACACTAGGCAGGGCACAAACCACTGCTGTTCTTATTAACCTCTTCAACCTTATAAGTATCAGTAAATCCATTTACTATTCGTTGTTAATAAGGTGATTAGTGAGAATTAATTTGTCATAGGACCGTAGGAGTTTTAGTCCGGTTAAACAAGTTCTAAATAAGCCTTATAAAAATGGAAGCTATTCAAATTCAACATTTGTTATCTCTTTGTTACAGGTCACGGTCAGACCGTTAGTTGATCTGTTTTAAAAAAAATTAACTCCATATAAAAAAAAAACAGTCGGCGTTTTGGTTGAATAAAATTCGTTCACTATTTTTAGCTTCGTTACTGGAAGGGCGCCAAGTGCCCTAGGCCGGCGGTCTGTGTATCCAGGCGCATGATAAATGTACTACGGCTTAAGCCAAGAGGGCAACTTGATTTTGAACTGCTCGATTTGGTTATTTTACACCGTACTTGAAGCCTTGCAATAGCTGTTAGAAAGCGCTTAGTACGAAATATCTTTACAAACCAGACATTTTAACATCATACATAACACCCCGGTTTCGGGTACCTACTCCTGAATCCCCTTCAACCAATATCGAACCTGAAAGATGAAAAAGTGTTGGTCGCTCACAGAACATACATTAAGATATCATATAAAGATATTTCGTTTGATACAAAATAATGATACCAAACCCGTTATGAACGTTTATGAAAATCATATATTTTCTGAACGCAGGATAAGTAATCAAAAGTAATTTCGTTCGAATAGGAAAAGCTTATGTAAACTATAGAAGAACACAATGCCAAGATGGAGTCAGCATGAAAGTTGTAAAACACGAAAATGTACTTTAGTCGGTTGAACTAACGCCATAATTCACAAACCGCAGACGATAGTTTTAGTTTAAGACCTTGTTTTCCTGAGCCAAGACTGTTCTAGATCTTAACAACAAGCGTATATTTGTTATATAGGCTATGGGAAAGCGAGGCCTATCCACGCTGTGCGAATGAGGTTGACGAACATTAGCGTTTATTAAAAAGAATTCTAATAGTAAGTAATTTAAGTTGAATAAATTTGCCTATACCATTGCCAAGAAGTAAATAATCTATTTTTATTCTAATGACAAAATAATATTAACTTAACTAAGCCCTATAATAAAGAAACAAATATTTTTAGCTTCCTTTCTTTAGATTTTGTATTTTATAATCAGACGTTTCCATTTAGCATAGATTTCACTTGGAGTAACTTGAGGTAGCAGTAAGGATATGCAGCATAAGGAGTAGACTGACCCTAAAAGTCAAAGTTTGTTTCTGGAGTGTTAGTATCGAAACAATCACTTTTTATGCACAATCCATTTTATATTCAATGTTAATTGTATTTAACATAATATGAGTGTTCTTGTCATTTAGTAATATTAACAGGATAAACAATAAGATGACTTCAATTTGCTACTCCTGATTTTTCTTTGAGGGCGTTTAGTGGTTAAAGATGCGAGATTCTTCGGATATCAGTGGCGTTTTTTGTTACAGTTACAGCTCTGGGGGAAATTCTGCTAGACATTTCTCAAATCGCCCGTCGTTATATGCTCTAAGTAGTACAAGTACTTTAAGCTGGTTGATGCTTGGCGAACCTCTTTTGCGCAAAACTGACGAGAATTAGGTCGCCGGACGCCCCAATTTATATATGACGGCTTTATGCGGAATTGGGTTATATTGGAAACGATTTGTACATTTTTAAAGACAGATTAATATATAGGATTTTTTATACATTATAAAACATGTTCTAAAAATAAAAGTAGCTTAAATTACTTCTTATAACGTCACCTATAAACTATGTGCGTTACGTCAAAATCGATCTAACCGTTTCGGAGATTAGCCGGAACTAACAGACAGGGAAGTTTTAAGACTATGTTGCAGTAAGCACTGTGTAAACTTTAATATGTGCTCAGCAGAAAGCTGTTACTATTATATTCAAACACTTCAATTTAATTATATTAGTTCAGATGGACCAAAGAACAGTTCGCAAACACTAGTTTAGTTAAATTCGTAGTTTCTTCGAGTTTCCATTCGCGGTTTCTGTTTTTAGATCATCCGCGGAAGTTCCTACTAAAAGTTTTATAAGTACGTATTGCTATGCACGATAATCCTTAAAGATTAAATTTAATATAGGTAGGTACCCTTTGAATCAATAAAAAACATTTTGTTTGCGACTGGCTACATAGGGCTTGCATAAACCATACCCAAGTGAATAGGTCTGATTACTACAGAATATGATGGTACTCTGATGGGAATGTCACTTAGGAGCGTTGAAATTTTTCCATTCACAATGGCACACGTGTTTTCCGCATCGCGCGTTTCGAAAGATAAGTGAGTTCCGTACGGAGAGCTCTCGGGGAACGTTACGAAAACTGAATTTCGAATGCAAGGAATGTCGCGTACACCTCGCAACGGCGTCTTCAAGCGCAAAGCGCTGCATTTCTCCTTCGCCAACTTTTTAAAGCGTTTTTGAAAGATAGCGCTTTTGAAATTCTATTTTCTCCTCGCTGTTTAAAGAATATCCAGTACGATTACGGTAATTACTTATTTTGACTTGACTTCCGGCAATCTGTTTTAGTCAAATGTAGGTAATATTAATTTAGCTAATTATTATTTAATGTAGTGACTTTATGATATTGATTTAACGAGTGAATTAAATAGAATTAAATTTTACATTTAGACTTTTGAAATTCGTATATCTAGGTACAATACAATGAATTTTGTGTCCAAGTTTTTCGCAAATTGTGAATTTTACTAATTACGATTGTCCATTTTTGTTACAGATATAAAGCGGGAACAATGCTGAAGGAAGGTTAGTACAATCTGTACTATCGAATTAACGTTTGTGTATTACGCCATTTTCATTTCGCGCTATAAATACTTTGTCAAAGATTTTCCAAGCAACATTCTCTTTTAATTAAGTTTCGGGACTGTCGCTAAGTATTTTTCATTGTTCGTTCGAATTCGGAATTCCAGTACATTCCAAGGGAACTGCCAAAAATTGTTAAGAGTTATGGCGCGTTTGAATTGTAACATCATTAAAACAACATCCAGTTGTTCCCGACACTTTTGTTCGTATTTCGGAGTTGGGTTGTGTTTGTTACGAAATTCCCTGGAAGGGTTTCCTTGTTTAAACTTCGGTTGTGCCTCCATGCGCACCCAAAAACGGTACTACAATACCGTGCCGACGTAATGACCGGCGTACCAATAAACGTCCGGATTTGGGAGTGCGCGTACCATTTTTACGTACGTATGTATACAAAATCATCAATCAACGCTACGCGTACATATTTGGTACCAGCGTTTTTATCTCAAGTATATAATGAACTTTAGGCATCTCCTAACTCACTAAATTATAGTACCACAGAGTCTATTGATTTTACATATATTTAGTCTGTTTTCTTGTTTTATATACGATATCATTACCATCTCGTGTTGTTATTGGACGTTTCAGTGCATTAACTGCCATGTTGGTAATCGTGGATTTTCAGGCTTGGAAAGCGGTAGACAAAATTTTTGTATTTAGCAAATGAATATTTATGAATGCGTGATAAATGGCTACTTCCCGAGTAGTAAGGAATTTATATATTCATTAATTCATACCCTCGGCTACGTCAATCCCTCGTCCTTACTTTCCTGTGACATCATTAATCACCCACCGTCCTCAATGGACAGAGTACTATGGCTTTTCCAGGTTTTCTGTCAACTGAAATCGGACGTACATATGTATATGGAAAACATTTCATACTCTTCCCCAATTACTTGCTATTAATTAGACAGATGAATTTTATCAGTCTTTTATCACCTAAATAAATTTTGATAACCATTCACGTGTGTTCGCATTATGTTTGCCAACAAATATAAATGAGAACATCAGAAGAAGAATAGATAGGCGTTTCTTAGATTAATGTGATTCAATTATTTAAGCGTCGTAATAGTAAATGGCCAAAAAAACGCGGCGGTCACGCGCCAACTTTACACCCGTGTTATTCAAATTAGTTTTTATAAGACTCGTGTTTTTTTTTTGAAATGGAAGTGCCTATTTCTCGTGAACCAAGTTCTTTCAATCAATACAAACGTTGCAGGAATGTGCTCTGTTTGATTATTTTTCTATCCGCTACATAAGCGCTATCAACGGTACACTGGGGAAATGAACTGTATATTCATCTGTTTTTATTTTAATAATAATAGTAATCTTGAGTTGACAATAGTAATCTGATGGTAATCATGCAGCTGGTAAACTAGGATGTATATATGCATATACATACCTGCATTTCTAAATATGTCTTACCTAGAACGCTTGTTGTTACTCGTCTCAAAGTTATGTCCCAGTTGGTAATCGAACCTACGAACCTCAGTTCAACTGTCAACCACTGGGTGGTCGGGTCATTTATTTAATTTAATTGTATTATTTTCTGATATGAAAAAAGTAAACTTTGGATAAATATGATTGTAACATTTCTGGACAATTCTTCCGCGTTTTAATGATGCCTGCAGGGTGGGTGTGTTTGTTTGTGGTCACGATTGTGTTTTCGGATCCCCTTTGATCTGGATCTGGACGCGTGTGTTGGGGCGCGTTCGTTGTTATTGTTGTATCGGGGCTTCTAAAAAGCGAGTTTCGACCGAACTTCCCTTTGGCACTTTACAAACTACATATACCTGCTGTAATAAAAAAAACACCCAACGGAATCTGGTTATACTTCGGTTTTAGTATGTTTTGTTTTAATTGGGTAAAATTCATCATCATACAGTTACACAATATATACTCGTAGGTATGAATATATTCGAACTTGGCCCGAATTGTAGACTATCCTCTAAAACCTGAGAATGAGAAATTTCGTGCCTAACAGTGAACAATAGAAAAAAAAATGGAATTGCCAGTATCACCGTTTCCTTTGTAACTATATAACCCAGATTGACCTTCGTTTTTTAAACATCGGTACAATCAGGCACATTCTTCAATCAACGAATCCTTTTGCGCTGCTCTCTTTGAGTGTTTTTTTTTGTTACTCCCTTTTCTGTTTCAGTGTACAATGTATGTATGTATCACGAAACACACATGCATACGTTTTATAATATGTATGTGTGGGGCGTGTAGTTGTGTGCTGTGGGGAAGTTCGTTGGTACAGCGTCGCGCTGAAATGAGACGGGGTCGTAAAATGAGATTTTCTCGCTGGAGCTTTGTTTTGTGGATATTGCCTTTACCTGGTTTGCCACTCCGCGCCGCCGTAATGAGACTCCTTTATGACCGGTACACCCGGCGACGAGATCGCAACTGGCTGCGACGATTTTACGGTCACTTTGAACTTTTTTAATAAGCTGGAATAAACATTCCGTTTTATGCATTGTACGTTCGTCTAACAAAGAAAAGTGATTGGAAAGTTGTATATTATGGAATATATTTTTTCCTATTCGCCTTTAGTAACTCAGCGGAGTATACAATATACAATAAGCAAGCTAGAAATTTTTTGTCTTGTACGGGAATACAACCCACTATTTCCAGTTAGGCAGTTAGTGTCTCTAACCAACTACACCAAGGAGACAATCTGCATGGCTAATTGAAGATCAACGGAAAACCCGACTCCACTTTTAGATCTACAAAATAATACACATGATGTATGTCTGAAAGCGGAAAGCGGGGTTAAAACAATTGAAGGTGTCTAGAGCTATTATTAGGACAAAACCTACCTACATCTACGACGTAGCGTTAGTCTACGTAGTGTTGGTTCATAGCGTCCTTAAGAGGCAGTAGTGAAAAGCTCGACTGATCCCAGACCGTCAATTGTTTGATCGTATCTTTATTACCCCGCGATAGCTCAATCGGATCGTTATTCTATTATCGTGTTCGATGTGCGTTCGTTGTGTTAGTTTATTTTTTTCTCCGTTGAAACTGTTGATCGCCAGCTCTACGAAATGTTTTTAAAGGATTGTTTTTCTTTTCGTGGGCACATATTCTGCCGTATATTTGAGGAAAGCTTGTGTATTTTCAGGTATTTCTCTATACTCGCTGTTGTGTTTTCAACTATTTTGCCGATAACACTGGAGCTCGTAAATCTGTACCAAAGATTTTTTCTGTCTTATTTGTTATGGATAGGATTGGAACCCACGACCTCTCGATCTAAAACCACAGAAACACCAAGCGAAGCTATATAGCCTTTAATTAAATTCAGATTACTTGTGTTACTTAACCCGTAATTGATAATTTGTACGGCTGCACCACAAAGTCATTACAGATTGTTTATAACATTGAATGACAAAGGGTATTATGTACCCTTTTGTAATTGACACCATAAAAGTCACGGAGTTTTCGTACCTAATGAATTTCGGTTCATGGCGTTTAAATGCCATCGTCTGGGTGCCCCCCCTGTTTCGCCCAACGAATACTGCTTTCATTCTTCGTCTCCAGGGATCTATAGTTCAAAACCTGGCACACCCTGACTTTATAACAATATCTTCATTTTAATATTAAATACCACGCGCCACAAGCTAACAACGCGAGGAAACCGGCACGTCATCAACTTTTTCATAATATCGTATAAAGTGTACCAACACGTATTCGGCCAGTGCTAATACTATGGGCTTACCTTCTCAGTACGACAGACTTTGCCTTATATTAGAAAATGAAAAATCTCACGTAAATTTAAAAATGATCCCTGGTAAATTGAAATAATTTTAAAATTATCCTATTTGTTAGGTTCGATTTATTTTATATAATTGAGGCTAAAGAACATCCTGGCCGTATGCATGTAAGATACCAATAAATTGGAAAAAAAAGACGACGTGAAGAATGGCGGGAATTTTAAAAATGGAATGAGCACGGAGATTTTGCACATCGGTAAGTCTTTTATTAATGTAAATATAATTATTACAATTATTATAAGGCACGTGTTACGAATATTAAAGAAAAGCGAGTAAATATTACGTAATCGCAGTAATCATCTGTGTTTCAATGGAAGTTTAAAGGCTTTCTGGAGCGTAATGGCTTGGGAGATCGTTGTTTGTATTGAAGTGCTTGAATTCTCGATTTCTAACTGTTATGACTTTCTCGACGGAGCAACGGACATTGAGTATAAGTGAACTACTGAGGCTATTCAAATTTACTGTGTACTCTAATAGGCTATTTACGCGCACTAGGAAAACCGGTTAAAACTTTTTCATTTAACGAAATTCAGCTAACCGAAGTGACGACGATCTGTACAAAATGGCGGACATATTGGCTTTTATCACGAATAGCTCTTACATAATTATCGCTGTGATACAAGTTTAAAAACACTGAATAAAAATACGGTGAAGGAAAATATTTGGGATAATTCTACATGCGGCTGTTTAGGTCCAAATTAGGCAACTTAATATCTGTGTTACGGTGACCGGACAGCTGAATAACACACATAAGCATATTTTTACTATCCACGTGTACAAGAAATAGGATAGGATTCGAATCCTCGAATTCCAGTTTAGGATTCAGGTTCTCTCACCACTAAAATAAAGAGGCCAGTCATACCAATAAAGGTTACGAAGATAAGTACCCATTAAAAAAAATGGATATTAAAAGAAAAGATAGGAAAGAAATAACGTTTTTGCGTGTAACATTTTTGAAATGTTGAATTAGTACAATCGCGGCATACGCAATTCGAATTCACCGAAGTCAAGAACCTCAGAATTTCCTCTGAAAGAGCCTCAATAAGCAAGTCCCGGGAGAAATAATTCCAACGTAATCTAGGGCCTGCGAAATGGAAAAAGCAAATTAATATACGCAAACGGGAAATTACAAATGAGACGGATGGCATTTCATAAGTTTAAAAGGTTATTTTTATATTACGATTCGATGCTGGAAATGGAATGGAATATTTTTGTTTTATTATCATTACACTATCACCTCGCGTCCGCACCGGGGTAGACAGAAAGCATCGAGTGCCAAATATCTCTGTCCTTAACAAACTTAAGTGCTTTATATTCGTCACTCTGTTCACACATACTCGCTGGTTTTGAAGATTATTCGCTGATGGTAATACTACCATAATTATGTATGCTATACAAATATATAGATACAAGAGTTTCTTTTTTACTAATTTAGATTATTGTAATACAAGATATTATTTCTTCATTAGTCACGGGCCAAGTCGGGTCTTTTTCCAGAATAGCAATAATTTTCTTTGGGGGCGTTTTCGTGGTTTAATTTAATTTGCCCTTAATTGGGTAGGATCAGGCCTTTGCCTCCTATGTTTTCATTATTCGGGTCTCTCTGTTTACGAAGTCATAATTAACTTATGAAAAAAAAAACGTGCAAAACCAAATAGACCCTTGAACGTATTACGTAATGATAAATTTCAGTTATATAATGAGCTCATTTGAATATAATTTTATAAACAAGTAATTCATAGCCACGTCCATTTGCCGTAAAAGGCACAACCATATAGTTATCATACGAATATACAAACCGTTAATCATAAGATACTTAAACACTTATTATTAATTTTCGAAATGTACTCCGCGGTGTTACCAGCTTAAGTCCCGATGCCGTGGTAATTTCGGAGTAAAATGTCGCATATATCGCATGCTTATTGGAATACTGACTTAACTCAAAAAAGACGATTTTTGGGAAATCGCAAAAGATCTTGTAATGAGACCTCATCGTACTTGTTGATGAATAAAATTAAAACAATATATCCTTAGGGCGCCAACAAATCATAATTTAAACGTAATTCAAACGGTAAACGGTAGATGCCGCTAACAGAAGCCTGTATCTGTATGTAACTAAATTTTAACTTATTTCTTAATCTTCCATTAAGCATGCGTTATGTTACACTAGAAACTCCTCTATCTCCAGTGAAAGTTCCATCAAAATCCCGGACAAATAGAAAGACAGACAGACAAAAACAAAATTGTTTATTTGTGTGTCAGTATCGTATGTATAATTATAAACACTGCAAAAAAACACGGTTATTTTGAAATCATAAACAGACACTCTAATTTAATTTATATGTATAGATTTACATTGTATAATGGGCTCATTTCACACTATCGCCCAGCGTTAAAAGTGGGGAAGGTCGTTAAAACCCTCCGCATTTTCTCTCAACAATGTAGTGTTTTATGCATTATTCAATCTCTCTCGTGCTCACTCTGAAAACCCGACAAAAACTGCGAAGCACCCGGCCTATTCTGTAAATGGGTTTTAATTACATCTCGAAGTGAATAGTGTCCCGCTATTTCTGCGGGACTCGTTTTAAATGAAGGTCCGTGAGGTAATATTGAAATTTTAGCCGCTTATTTTTATTTCTGTTAATCTTACCATTTTGTTTAATTGCGAAATGTAACTGACTTTTAAAGCTCCATACATTTTTGAGCGAAAATAGGAAAAAAAAATTCTTTATAAAATTTATATCATAATAAAAATATCCTTTATAACAATGGAAATTATAGTGTATTTTTTGTTGAGACTTTACAATGGAATAAAATATAGGAAATCTCATTGATTTTTTTCTAGATCCTTCTGTGTTCCGCTGTCTCTTCATCCCCATCTGTAATGCAGGCTTTGTTCCAATACTTCAAATGTCACGTAAAACTTATTTTCTCGAGCGACAACATTGAAGTGCACACGCTGTATATGAAAAGAAATTTTTAATCAAATCCAGACAATGCAATGAATTGATTCTACATTGTTCACATTGTTCCTACGTCGTACATTTCTAGAATGTCCGAGTGTTTGACATCATTGTAATTAATAAATATAGCTTCTCTTTGAATTTTTATTATACATCTGCAGAAGCTAACTTCTTGATTTACCATTCACAACTTGAGATTACATCAATGATGTCCAAAGTATCTTAAGTCTGCCAATCCGTACTAGACAATATGGTAGCTTACGTCCTTAAACCAGCTCATTACGAGAGTAGACACGTTAAATACCTATGCAAACGCTAGTTATATTCAAGAGCAATTAATTTCTCAATTATCTCATTGCACTTCCCTCGGTTGTGACAGAGCAGCCTGTATAAGCACCCTGTATAGTGTTCGACTTCGCTGACAATGCGTGTCGCCGCGGGCCCATTTTATAAATAGCGTTTTAATTACTTCTGGACGCGACGAGTCCGCTATTCTCCCGAGTTCATTATTTTCGTAAAGTTCTATTTCACTTCAGCGTTTAACGAGCATTATTGTGTCTTGTTTTTCTTTTTTTTTTTTATTCTCAAAGTGTCATTAACCCTCGCCGCTGATTCTGATATTTTGGCCCAGTCAAGATACAGATATCATTCCAAGGAATTCCAAAGTATTTCTGATCGGTTCTTGATGAGAGATTGTTTTGTCGACTAAGCACGACGTTTGTGTGGAAGCGTGCACAGTTCGTTTTTCCCACGGATCTTCAATATTGACGTGTATTTTCTTATTCCAGTCGAGTTCGTTCCGTGCGCGTGCTGTTACTCGTAATGATGCATCGATCGCATACTTTGGAAGCAGCATTACGTATTTGTGATAGTTCTGTCGATTGGCGTCTAACAAGTATGTCCTTGGCGTTACAAGCACCATACAGATATTTTTTATATGAGAACTAACGAGTAATCGGCGCCCATGAACATCAAGAATTACCATACTACTAGGTGCTCATATTTATTCAAAAATGCAAGCAATAATTCACAATTGCAATACTTGTACAGACATGCCGTGGCTATTGCATGTGTTATGTGCATGACCCAGATATTTTTTCTTGCGCTTGACTAAGTGCAGTCATAAATAGTTAAATTATAACCGACCACCAAAGTAAATGGTTAAACTGACTTACCACACTGACAATTAGTAGCCAGGGTATCCGCGGCGAATGCTGAGTGTGGTCCTTTTACGCCACGCGATAGTTTTTCCATATTTCTTTCTTTCTTTTCTAAAAGTATTTTAATCTAAAAGTAATCATTCAGGCATTAGCCGCACAAACTTGGGCGTCCGTCTAGCGAATGTGCGTGCTGGTAATAAAGCGGGTATCGATCGCGCCGCTTGGCAGCGGTTACAACCGGCTGGATCCGGTTACAGGCGGTGCCATGCAGCACGCGGCGGCTCGCCCCCACCGACCCAGATCGTTTTGTTCGCAAATGTCGATCATTATATTCCCTTTACACACCTGCATTCTGTTCCTTGTGAGTTTTCAAATCGATTTTGCAACTTGCAATTCAAATATCGTTTTGATTACTCACATCTTGAAATATTTCATATGTCGTTTCTATGGAAATACGGTGGTGGGTACAATGTCTTGCATCTTCTCACCGATCGTTGTAATAATTAAATATTTGGTTGCATCAAATTTCCACCAAACAGCTATACTTGTATAACCAATTTATCGGAGAACCCTAAATATTTGCGGATGGTATATTTCAAAACGTTCATCATCCGAACATGAAGCATCAAAATCATCATATTTTGTATATGCATAAGTCTTCTAACTCTAATAGTTCGAGTAACCAGGGGTTGATGTAAAGCCCTGAAAATGCATGGCGAGGGGTGCCAGTGTATGGGGTTACAGTGTGATACGTGTAAGCGATAGCACGCGGCGCCCTCAAATAATTCATGACGTCTAGGTAAGTCCGCGCGCGGCCGGCCGTGATTGTAATGGCCGTCAAATCTTTTGTTGATTCGACTTTATATCTCTGCTGTATAGCCGTTTATAGCTTACTTACAAACGAATAAGTCGCTTCTACAAACCATAGTATTATCCAATCTTTAATAAGATTATTGGATGCGATAATTCTCCTAACCTTTTTTGTAAATAATATTATCAAATAAGATGTGTAACTTTCCATTATCCATAAGATTCAAGGTGCAAATTCTTACTTTAATCTCAGGAACATTGTACTTTCAGCTACAAGTAGAAGTAATCGCAAAGCTTTTCCTGCTTTTGGAATGCTTGGAATGAAATGCTGCTTTGAACTTTGTAATACCGGAATCAAAAGGAAACCATTGATCTGGATTGTGGAATCTAAAACTGATCTCCCATTGGCCCTGGCAAACTCCTGTATATTTATTATTCAGAGCTTTTGGTGAAATTCCCTTCTTCCCTTCACATGTGCGATAATTGAACGAGGATCTTATTAAAACGAGGATGAAGGATTGCTTACTGAGCAGTCAACTAAGTTATATGTGTTGTCGGTAGAGGCGTGGGCGGCTTGATCGTGGCGGCGAGATGAGCGCGGGCGGGCTGCGGGCGGACGTCGCGGGCGGCTCCACGCCCGGCTCCGACGTCGGCGAGCGCATCACGCGCCTGTTTCCCAAGTGCCGCCCAAAGACCATGCAGCACCAACACGACAGGTGATCCCCTTGATTACTGCTACTGCATACTTTGGGTGGATGGCGAGCCTCTTTACCCTATATCGCAAGCTTCTTTGCACGGATTACAGGCCTTGTACACTGTTTGGAGAAACCGATTTATTCTATCGTTGAATTCGAATTCTAAAGATACGAGCTTAGCGGCTCAGGAAAAAAGACATTTCTGGCTGCGTAACCGTACATACTTGGATGGACTGTACGGATATCGTATTCGCATAAATTGAAATATGCAAAGGAACGCCCAAAAATTTTGATGCCATTTCATTTGGCCCTCATCTTACTTTATTATCAACGTTTAAACCAGTGAGTAAATGTTCACGACGAAATGTATTTGCTCGAGGCACGGAATTAGCGCACACTGCGCTAAAAACCAATACAAACCAGGATGGCATAAGCTTCTCACCTCAACCCCACCGATCGATGATGAGGACTGTACCTAAACCTGCACGCCGCGGCTGAAGTGGGGCATAATCGCCGGTTCGCGTGACGTTCCGCTCGCGTTCCACCGCGACGATTGCCAGAGCCCCCGTAATGGCCTAGTTAAGATTCCGAACGCCAAACCGCTGGCTGAAACTTATCTGCAAGAATATCATTCTAATTAAGGACCGCCACCACACCGAGCGCTGTTGACGGGCAAACCGCAAATCATTCTGATATAACGTTTATTGGTATTCGCTCTACTATACGTCGCAGCAGGTTTCATCTGAAGTGTTTCCGATTCATGTAATTTTGCTTCAATTTCTTTGATGTCGTTCATTATGTATAACGTTAATAGATCATTCAGAATTACGTTCTGCATATTGTTTTAAGTTATTTGCTATTTGCAAGTTACAGTATATGATACCTACCTATATTTTTAATTGTTTTCTTCTATTGCAGACTGAACTCCGGCCTGGAGGGCCGGGAGATGAACAACATCAACAATGGCTCTTCGGACGAAGAGCGCAATGACGGCCAATTGGTCATACTCAACTCCAAGGGAGGCACCTATAAATTAAGAGATTCTAGGTAAATTGCAACTTTTTTTTTATTTATTATTTCGAGATATAAGTACAATACACCATGAAAATGATGAACCATGACATTGTTTATGAATGCAATTTACACTGTAAATTATAGTCATCAAATTGTCTATAAAATATCCTTTGCACTAAAACATTGAGTTCTAATTTTATTAAATGAAGAGCTGAAAATAGCATTCTCCGACTGCGCTTAAAGTACCGACAGTTTCCGGATGCTTAGAGAGGTGTGTTTTATTGTACCAGGATAATAGAAATTGCGGGTGGCAGGGAGCTGTACTCGCAGAGCAGGACGAAGGCGGTGCGGAAGCTCCGTCACAACAACACGCACAAGCACAACATGAGAAACAAGGTGCGACCGCTGGGCAAAGACACGGTGGACTACGCGGACAACATCACCAATGAGGCGAGTATTGAATACCAATGACGATAAACCTTGATGAATGCTACATACCATACCTCTCAATAACTCATTACTTCTACTGAACAACTCATTACTGAACTCAATGCATTGTATGATTAGGGTTTGATTATTCGATTTTGGCTTAGGTGGTAGATAGAACCTTCTGGGGTTCGACTCCGGCGGCACCACCGCCACACCTATTTGTGCCTTATAACAGCAGTGTTAAGCGCTGCTGTATTCTGGTTTGAAGGGTGTGGTAAAGGAGACATACTTTTGCGAGGCATACCAGCTTCGTCCTCAGGGGTAGCGGCGTATCTATGGTCGACCTGATAGGAAGCTAATCTTATCCGGGGTCGATTACAAATGTCCACGAGCGGCAGCAGCCATTTACCATCAGGTGGAATGCATGCTCACCTGCTACTTCCATATTATAAACAATAAATATCTATCACAAATACGATTGAATGAATATAAACGCCAATATATTTTGTTATTTATTTACACTGATTAGCAACTAACTTCAGACTGATGTTTCGAGATTTAAACGCTGCAACTTCATACTGTAACTTCCAAATTTCACTCTCTTACATCTTAAACTTTCACTCTCATAATTTTTTCATAACCCGCCTAAAGAAGTATAACTTCAAAAATATATATGAAAACCTTCCGATATTTGCAATTTTAAAACATCCGTTTCGTCAATGAAATAATATAACAACCGAAAGCCTCTTAAAGTGGAACGCACGTGGGCGATAGGTGCCTCAATTTAGCCGCTCGCCCACCGCTCATTGCGAGCGATCAGCGTGGGATCGCGAAGAAATCGCAACCTTTCATTTATCCTTACAAATATTACGGGCGAATCGACGCAACAAGGTCTGCGGCTTCGATTATTATTCTACACAATGAAATCGGAAAGTCCGTGGGCTGCGTTTGATACCCTGGACAATTGTAACGTAAATAATGCAGTAGCGATGACCAAGTTTGCATTTAAAGAGCTATTAAGAATACAACATTAAAATTCAATGCGTTTCTGTTTTGTTTTTTTTATTGATTCACTGCTGAAAACTAATCTCGTCTCGTAAATAGCTTCCACGATGACTAATTGTGGTTTGGCCCATTTCGCACACCTCAAGAAACATTATGGAGAACTTTAAGATTAAAATTCAAATTTCTGAACAATCGTGTATTAAAAACATTCTACGAGTAAATAAATAACAGATAAAAAAAACAGTAAAATTTAAATAGTATTTCAAACTATATTTATTTTACACCTACATACAACAACTTTTAAAGCAATTAAGTGGGTGTTTGAAGTGGATAATCGAGAAATAGGTGAAGGATTTTGCATAAACGAGGTATATTGGGTCAGTTCACTATCACGACAGCAATCTGTGCGATTGGAATTATGAGGCTTACTCGCCACAGAGAGACATAACATCTAGATTGTTCCATCAAGAGACGGCTGGATACTTATAGCAGAATACAACTGTTTGATTATTATATATGAGGGGAGGTCCAAAAGTTCGCGGAATGAAAGGGTTTTAAATAAAATAAAACTATAAATCTATTTTTCCCTTTGAAT
>DWQT01001899.1:0-15418 GCA_018244895.1 Myscelus amystis hages
AACCCAACTGGTCGTCTCAAGTATGATTACAAGTAACAGTAGCACCAAGTGAATGAAATAGATTTTGATCAGACACGAAAAAGTACGCCGATGAAAAAGAACTACAAAATGTAGACTGAGCGTAGCTGCGGTAACGTAAAATCGATAAAATCCAGAAAACCAACCTCGATGAATGTCGTCAAAATTGCAATATCTTTCGTACGTGAAGAAATGATACGAATACACATTACGAATAGCCAAATATGAATAGAAACACTATGAGTAAGTAAGCAAATTCAAAATAGAAGAAGGCTCTCCAAAACAAAAGATACATTTTTAAACTGCTTAATGGATTTACATGGCAGATATGCAGAGTAACGGAAGTAATAAAAACTTCTCAACATGGAACCAATAAACGGTGTTCGCAGCGAGATTGTGGATTCGAATTTATGAGAAAAGTTACAATATATTTGCTCGTTCGAAACGTTTTTGCAAATACGAGAACGATTCGCATCGAGTTTGTATATCTCGTGTACATTAGTAAATCGTGTATAACAGCCACAACAACAAACAAATCATCACATACAAATCAATCTAAAACTATCGTGTAGTTTATCGTATAAACACCTTTTATTTTACTATTGGAACTTAATTAATTAATCAAGAATTAACAGTAATATAAGTAAATAGATTATATTTCTTTATATTATATACCTACCCTAGCCGACAGGCAGACAGTCCAACTCATGTTAAGTGATGTCCTTAATGATGGATTTTAATGACAGAAATGTAAGTTCAAACATAAAAAGTTGACTTTGAAAGTCTTAGAGACGTAGAGACTTATTTAAATATTCCATTTGACTATTTTTATTATCATAGCAAATACAATACCTATATAAATTAAACATATAAAATTTCGTTAAAAGCATTTAAATGCGTCGAATATATTGCGAACTACTTGAAAATGTAAGGGCCCCAAGAAAACTCTTATCACTAATTCAATTTTTCATAAAATACAAAACAATCTCACGCGAGTATCTTAAGACACCACTGAGGCGAAATAGTATTTCAGTTACGTAGCATTAGTGCTAACTCTTATTACCTACCTATATTAGGTATTATAGATAAAAAGACTCATTAGAAATATTAGATTATCAAGTTACCTTTAACTATACGTTTACTTTAAATAATTTATACATATAAAAGATTTTAAAATTCGAAGATGTTTACTGATAAAATTGCTAGCAATTGAAAAACTGATCTATAAGAATTTTGACAAAAGCTTAGAAAG
Organism: Myscelus amystis hages; assembly: GCA_018244895.1. Lineage (NCBI taxonomy): Eukaryota > Metazoa > Arthropoda > Insecta > Lepidoptera > Hesperiidae > Myscelus > Myscelus amystis. The sequence goes on from DWQT01001899.1 coordinate 1,271, forward strand.
TACACCCGTGGAAACAAGTGCAAAATTTCGTGATTCGGAAGCCGGTCCCAAATATCAACATAGTTCGCGAACCTCGTTTATATTCATGGCGGATTGCCGCGCAAACAGTGAAAGAAGCTTAAAAACCAAAGCGATTGTTTCACTAATTCGGAGCGCAATAAAACACAGAGCCGATTAACAAAGCTATTAAAACTTCGGAATGTTTGCGAATTAGCAGTTTTAGTTTACGGCAAGCGTCGTTTGAAGTAGTATTTTCAATTCCGAAAGTTAGTACATAATTGGTTCAAAACTTCAAATTTGAATAGACAAACATAAAGCAACAACATTTGTTATGATGTTACGCCGGAAGGGATGAATACGCCTTAGCAACATTTGAAATCGAATTTCCCCGAGGAACATTTTGATGGTTGGATTGGCAGCAACTGTTTCGACCTAACATATTATCTTACGCATTGGTTTTCTGCGAGCACCGTGCTGTTGCATCCTATTTTAAAATAAAATTTTAAATTGTTATAGCAACTGTTCAATACACACTTGTCTCACAAATTGACGCACGTTTAATATGCTGCTGGAGAGCATTTACTGATTTCATTAAAATTCGACTGACCTACCAGTCTAATAGTTGCTATGAGTAAATTTGTCAGTTTGTTGTCTCAGTGTAATAAAAATACGTAATTATTATAAAGTATGTAGCATGTACATAAGTATATGTTTATCAGTGCTCCGGTTACCATAGCGGGGCAGAATCATAGAGCTGTGTGTGGAATTGACCCAATTATATTATTAATAAAGGCACGTGTTATAACCCACAACAGTTCGCAATTACATAATATGAGAAACAGCCTATCAGTACATCAAGTAATGTTTTATGTTTGTTACAAATTACAAACTTACCAGGCCTTTAGGACATAGTAATAACACAAATCTCAACTTTTATCGTAGGATAATTTATTTTCCATGTTACAGTTCAATGAAATCTGCCGCAATTATTTATTGAGTTACAAACTTCACTTTGACGTTTGCTAACTACAATTCAATAATTCCAGTAATTTCTTTCCAATTAAATGTATATACCGCGAATTTGTATGTGTGAACAAATGCTATGAGTGAGTGATGCGGGATGAAATTCCTTCTGAGATATTGACTGAGATACCATATCATGGCTCTTACCGAAAACTCCTAAAATTCAGCAATTTTGTGAAATTCGTTATTTTTACAGTTTTATAATCAGTATTATCATTAACACAAATTAGAGATAGCAATATTAAATACAATCATGTGTGATATCTGTATTGACTGATACTGTAATTTACCCTTAAAAAGATATTGAACGAACATAAATCCCGAGATACAAACTTCAATTGTTCGTTTACATTTAATCCTGTTTCCTTCAGTAAATAATCACAATATTTACTTACCATTCGAAGTTCTCCGCTGAAATCTTTTTCTGATTTTATAGCTTCTCCTATATTATTTTCTAGCTTTCTATGAAAATAGCTAAAATTTATTACTTTTTGTAAATAAATACAGCACACCAACATACATCATACAGCGCCATCATTGAACTGCGAAATTAAATATTTGTGGAACAGGAACAGTTCCCTCGCCTTTACTATCTTCATCTACTATCTGCTATCAGGAAAAGTCAATATACAATATATACTCTTGTACTGGTCTTCCTCTTACGTCTATGGTGGCGTGGCTCTCCGAAATCCACTTCTCGCGCATGAGTTTACCATGAGGTACCATGAGGTAACCTTGACAGGTTGCTTTTAGTCTCCACCATCGTGTTCCTATGAGAAGCAGGGGTTGAAACGTGTTGGAACTGTGACTCATTACTCCGTTCGTCCGGGAAGACTGTTAATCTGTCGGGTTGTTTTAGTATGACTTCTTACTATAAATTTAGTATAAATTTATAGTAAGATTTTAAATAATTTATGTACATAAATTATTTAAAAATTTTATGAATCGTATTTAATTTTCTGTCAACGATGACCACTGATATCTATCTATACGCAATACAAGTAATATTTAATGCTTTGAAGTCAAGAATGCACAACTCATCACTAACAAATATTAATACCTACATCTACCTTATATAACATTTTCATATAAAGTCTATTTGTCGATGTGAACGCGTGGAGACACAACAATGACTAATTAATTAATTAATTAACGCAGCTGTATTGTGAGGAAATTGCGATTACTGGTACAGTTACGCACATATAGACGGTACAAATACAATATGGTAACGTTATAGCTTATTTCATAATTTATTACCGGTTAACGTCATAACCCGAAGAAAGTACCTACATGGTTTACAGTTTACAACTACCTACTAAGAACGTGTATATTTGTTCCATCACTAATAAAAATTTAATGATCAAAATGTCATATAAAAAATCAATAACTTCATACAAAAATGAGATGTTAAATTCAACTTGTTGAAACGTAATCCTAAATATACAGTTACATTTTACAAAATGTCAATTTGCTAACAATATGTAGCAGTTTTTGTGGCGTTTCCTCGATAAATTGCAACATCCCCGCGAATTCATCTCAGCGAGCGACTGACGTAATAGAATCGAAGCTATCGAAATAACGAGCGAAGATGTCACTTTGTTGCCAACTAGAGAGTATTCCGCCTCACTTTTGTACCTACTCGCGCCAGCACCGGAACAAGAGTAAGAGAAAATCGATTTCGAAAAGTTGAAACTTTTAGATTGCTCTCCCGTTTAATAGCAACGTTTTCTATAAACTTCTTTGCCATTTGAACGGAGAAACGAGTGAAATATCGTGCACTTGCCGATTGCAGCTCTTCGTACCCTTTTAAAGATTGTCGGCAAGTGTAAAGAAAATCAACTAATAATTCAAATTGAAATTTGCTAATATCAATCGGAAAGCGACTAATTTGTTCTCATCTCTATATCAGGCAGGACAGGATTCACGTCAACAAGAACAATATGGGAAGTTGTATGATTTGTTCACGTCAACAAGAACAATATGGGAAGTTGTATGTTACTTCGCGATGGTTTTCTTCATTGTTATAACGACTGGATATTAAATTAAAACTGCTCGGCTATCATAGCTGATTTTCATCAAATTGTTTATATCACTTAGTGATGAAGAAACGAGCCTCTTCCTTAATATATAACATAGCCTTAATAAATGTACGAATGTCATCGAGGCATTATGTATTAAGCGTCGCTTGTTAAGTTTTTTCCTCGTAAAAATATTTACAAATAACGTGCAATAAATAAATTAGAATAAAAAAAAATACTGTGATTATTTTACATTATTCTCTTATACTTTGCTCATACCATTGTATTTTCCATTTTTCTGTTTCAGTATCATCTAAAAATAAACATTCTTAGTGAAATTCATTATGAGAAAGTATCGACTGTACTTCACTTAACTCACAGTAACTTTATACTGAGAGCTTTAATTACTTACGCAAATTTGTATTGTGTTTCCTCAAATTAATTATGTTTCCTCGGCCCTGTCATGACATTTTAATATCCATGAACCTTGAAGGACGCAATTTAAAAATTTGCGATTTTATTTGGAAAAGTTATAAATGATTAGATACCGTAGTTATGTAGAATTTTACAATGTATATTAAGCACCATCTCGCCGCGGCCCTGCCGCGGTAGTCAACGTGGAACTGCTCTACCTAATTCGATACAACTACTGGGGGGTCCAAAATAAAGGGGATCGTAACTTATGACGATGTTTAGAAATGAAATCAAATACTTTATTGCCATAAATGTGGTCATAACTAGTAAATTAACTATTTACTACCCCAGTTTGACGACACAATCAAAAAATAAAAATTAACTAAAGAAAAATATAATTTAAGAAACTTAACATTAATTAATGTTAGATTAAATTCGACTACATACAGGACTATGTAGGTATAACGTATCAACTCCAGTGCGCAGAAATAACGATAATTTATCAAATAATAAATCTGAAAAATAACATGTAATTATTTTAACGTTTAATTTATTTTTTTGCTATTCGTTATTCTTACAGTATGTCAGTGTTTTATTCGCATTTGAATATGTTTAAAAAACATTACACGAGTATAAATATTGTCAATGTAACTAGGTACACATTACTTGGTACGCAATAATGATATAGTTACGCCATTAGTTACGTCTGTAAATGTTTATCTTGATACATTACTTACCATAATTATAAGTAGCCACGTTAAAGCGATATTATAGTCTGCTAGAGTATATAAAAGGACTTGTACTACAAACGTGGAGATAATAAACGAAACTTTCTCGTTTCATTAAACTTTGTGTTATTTCCATTATTTTATGTCAATTACAAAATTAATTAAGGACAACAAGACTACATAACGTTCAAGATGGCGCCATTTTTTTGTTTATTATTTAAACGGCCGTCATTCGCTACGCCCCTCGCTACGAGGAGGGTTCCCCGAAGTCCTGGAACAACGCTGTTTGTCAGGCAATTTGATGCGGTCGCGGCTTCCCGCCGACTATGCCTCTTAATGAAATTTGCTCCCGAAACTTTAGGCTATTGCCAATTAAGTTCCTATCAAAGACGTAGCGCAGTCATACTCTATTGTGTCCCTCCTTAAACGTTTGACTTATAAGAAGTCTTAAATATCATTTTACGTCTAACAAAAGAGCTTCTCAACCGATATTGATTGAAATTCAATTTCAACAATCTCAATCACTTAAGAATGTTTTGTTTAAAGCATAGAAAAGCAAATAGTCAAGTTTTAGAGACAAAATTTAACTTTTAAATTCATTTAAGACATTCATGTCTTGTTAATCGTTAAATTATAAAAAATACGTACGCTATTTTCCGTAAAGGGTTCTCATCAAGGATTTTCACCGATTGAAGTGTTACGCCTGTTCTATAATACTTTCATCAAAGTTTAACTTCAAAAAATTAAAACTTTATGGTACGGAAATGTTTTATCAATTTCTGTATTATCCTTTACGTTTTATTTAACATTCATCGCTCAAGAAGGAATAAATTGAGTTAATTAACCATTTCAATATAATTGGGAATTTCAAGAATATTCCTGCCAAGTTAAAACGATTGGCGCACGCTATACATAAATCACAATAGAATTGACAATAAGGTATAAGTTGGTTTCTAGTGAATTAGGGGACATAAAGAAACATTGCAGAGTGAATTGGATCCCTCGGAACGGGAGTAATGGCGTGATTGTGAGAGACCCAATCTTGTTGCTACCTAACTGGGTAGGAGGCGGGAGTCGTACTGCTTTCGACCTACTATAAAATAGTTGGAACGAAGTTCCTTATCGCGCGTTGCGAAGGTTACATGGAAAAAATTCAGACGGAAGTTGCCGACACGCTAGTGTTGCCAATTAAAAGAAATAAAATTTTATTTCAATTCCTTTACTAATTCATCGAAACGAACTTCGTTCCATGCGGGTGTCCCTTGACACCTCTCTTGTGTTTTTTTTTACAAAGACGTTGTCTAAATATTATAAATATATACTACTCCACTTCGTGTTTCCTTATGCTCAATATTGTATTTTTTACCAGGCACAGAAAATATTATACTCAAGTCACGAATATTGATAGCGAATACAATCCCTTCATATACTTAACAATGATAAATAATTACATTATGATATAACTTTACAATAGACACCTACTCTGTTTTACCTAGATAAATATCAGTTTCTAAATACAAACTTATATATGTAGATAATTTTTCACCTGGATACAAAACACATATTCATGCTCATCACACAAAAACTTGTCCTCAGTGCGAATCCAATCCACAATTGAATCAACAGCCAGGTTCAATCACTAAACCAAAGGGGTGGTTCAAAATGGACTCATAATAATTGTTTTAACGACTGTGCTAATAACAATAACACAGCAGCTTTATAGGGTCAATTACAATAAAGAATAAAATGTTCTTTATTTAAAAATCGCTCACGCAACTGGCATTAACCCTTATCATTGCTGAAGTTCCATCGCTTTTAATCCCTCGGTGGCCGCAGCGATGAGGCCGGTGTGACTGAGCAGCGGCCATCGATTTCCCGACGACAAACGACCGCCTCGTACTTTGTTCATTTCATTGCCGTGCAAATGCATTCTTTTGATCATATTTCACTATCTTTTTTCTCCCAGTTTGAAAGGCGGATAATTATATGTAGTTTCTTTACAAAGTAAGCAACAGATTGGGCGAAATGGACCTCGAATATGGAAATAAAAAACTGTACATCGTTAAAGATGTCTGTGTTCTTCCTTTTGACATTCTGTTTTAAGCCTCTCTTTCTTTTAAATATTAATGTTGCCACTGTTTATAATAACAGCAGAAATGTAATAAATTTTGCGACCTCAATATTACCACTTAGTACTTAAAATACTTAATTCTTTGTTGATGTATAATTAACCAAGCTCCCTGGCTTCCGAATTAATTTCGTTGTAATTTTCACTTGGTATGGTTAGGTTCCAGACAGTTGGTTACCCACAACCTTTCACAAACAAGTATAATTGCTTTGGGTAAGGACAAAACATAATTTAATTATCAAATTAGCATCGTTAACAGGACGAAAGCCAGTTAAGCGGCTAACTTCTTATTTGGATAACAAATTACCTTTTTTTTCTATTTATGAGTATAACATGAGACGTACTTAAACTATGTTAGCCTTTGTAGAAGTTGTTACCACAAAAATCAGATCTAACGAAAATGTTACAAATACATACAATTACGAATTCGTGCAAATTTATAAATCTAACATATAAAATTTCCATGTCACAATGTTAGTAACCGTACTCCTCCGAAACGGCTTGACCGATTTTTACCAAATTTGCAGTCAGCTAGTATCTCTATAATTACTTATTAACGTTGCCCTAACCAAGTGATTAATGGTTGTTTAAAGTTACTATACCTCAATAAAATGTTCATGTACATTGGCGTAATATTCTAGCGTGTAAATAATATTTACTTGTAGTTTAATGGGGCCACACAGTTGACATGGACGATGTATTTCTGATAATAATTTAAATGTTCATTGCTTTTGTGGTCAGAAGGCCGCTGCTATACATTTTTGATAAGCAATTTGTAAGTTATTATGAACATACAAGTACTTTATAATTACTCCTAGTTCGACTCCACAAACACATCAGTGCGATCGATATTAGATTACAAAGTATCAAAAGCACCGGTACAAAATAGTATACTATACTAGCCGTTACCCGCGGCGTTGCCCGCGTGTAGGAGTAACAAATACATTAAAGACAAAAACCATGCAAAATATATAAAAATCATTCCATGGCACCCCACAGGAACATTTTTTCGGGATAAAAACCTATGTGTTAATCTAAGTTACCCTCTATGTGTGTGCCAAATTTCATGGAAATCGGTCCAGCAGTTCTTGCGTGAAAGAGTAACAAACAAACATACAAACTTTCGCATTTATAATATTAGTAGGGTAGTAGGTACACTAAATTATGATCTTATTATGCCCTTTCCACTCCTAGGTCTGCTTGAAAAGATCTCTTTGGGATATAAGCAGTACGTAAGTAGAAAATTTAATACGTTTGTTTCTGTAAACTGTCCAGTGTACTAAATGGTTAAATATATAAATAAACTATGACATTGCATATATAAAAATTGCACAAAATATAATTATATTTATAACAATTATTAAGATAATTACGATTAGGTACAAATGTTATCTACACGCTATCAGTTTTATAACATCAGATAATATATAGATTTATTTATGTAGACTGTATTTAAATAAAACCAGCAATCCGAAGCAGTCGCCGTGGCCGAAATCATCAGCTCTGTCACCGTTACTGTGGGAACTTTATTATTAGTATACCATCACGAGTAGACCCTAAGGGGGACATCAGAGCACAGATGTCCCAATATCTCTATCCATATACATAGGTATGTATGTAGATCTTTTCCTACATTCAAACTGTCTTTTAGGGCGTATTTTGATACCGGTATAGATATCTGCCAACAAAGATTTTTTTCAATAATATTTAACCGAACCCTAAAAAGGAGATGAAACGATTGTAAAGTTTATTCTATTTTCAAATGAACTTTTTATGAACATTATTTTTCGTGATCTAAATTAAAAGTAAACGTTTTTTCCAAATATCAACAACCTTGATAAGAGGCGTGGTGGCGGCCTTTGAAACACTTGTACTTCTGAAAGCTTAGCCTGAAACGTTATAAATTATGTTTAAAACCTATTACGAGATATCCATCGTACAAAATTCCAAAATCAATGTATATAAGTGATAACAGTTAGTTACATTTTCTAGATGGAATTATTATTAAGATTAGTCCCTATTTCACTATTCAGTAAATGATTTTCCATTCGGATCAAATGGATTCGCTGAAATACACGGTCCGGTACACATGATCTTGTTACTGTGAAATCAACTTGTTCCTGTGACATTCCCTAAAGACCACAAAATGGGATTTTTCAAGAAAGTACCCGCATAAAGAATTCTTCTTTGGCGCTTCATCATTTATATTAGATCAATAAGTTGGTTTTACGAAACACGAGTATTAACACATAGACAACAGGGATTATTCGTTTTCATCCCCGAATACACAAAAATTGTATCAATTTTTATATATATATATATTTGTATTTCAAGGAATCAATACAAATTTTCTCATTCTTACAGCCCCATTAGAGATCGGTTACAGGTGTCCATGTGTGGCAACTATTACTTAAGACTACTGCTTGTCCCTTTGCTACACTGTTCACATAAATAAAAACTTCCTAACTCGCTTCGAAACAAAACCCTCAGATATTTAGAAAGTACAAACATTAGTGAGCACTCCGAATTTCATTTAATATTTATATTTTGTGAGACCGTAAATCTATGTTACTCGTTGTACTTCTCTTTGTATTCTCCATCTTTATTTCCTGCTAAATTTTAATGGAAAATTAAAGTATGTCGCTGTATTCATGAGAAGTTAATCGGTAAGTAAATTATGTATTTAACTTAAGCCATAAAAGCTTCTAATATATTAGAGAATTTTTTTTTTTATGTCAAAGGCTTTATATCTTGTACGTTTCCATTGTGCATGTACATTCTTCATCTATTATCATTATATGTTGCATTTAAATGTACTGGAAAAAATGTACCACGAGATCAGGTACTTCAAAATACCTTTACACTGTAAGTAGTTCCATCCAAAAACTCAAACTTTTAGTTTCAAATTTCAAATTCACAGATGCAATTTTATTACGAACGGAGTTATGAAATCTCTCCAAATGGTTCCAATATTCTCTAAGCACTTCTACTCGTAAGTCAATAGCCATGCGAACGATATTCGATGCTCGACGTAATGATGTATTATCAAGCACGAAGTAGGTACGTACATACGTGATGTCACATACCTTTTCCTTGTTTAACAATCCAATTTAGTGACAGATTAAATATTATAAACAATATATAAAACTTATTTCGATACGTGCCAGCTAATTTAATATTTATATTTGCTACAACTTGCTGTTCATAATAACTCAGAAAAACATGATAAGTAAAACCTAGACGCTTCTAGAAAAAAAAACTGTGCTATATATGTTTGTTTTCTTCGCGTATGCTATTAATCACGTTAATTAAGAGTTTTTCTAGTTGGTTAAGCACCGGCAATTCACCGAAAGCCGGACAATGAAGATTTTACGACCGAATACACTTCAGCGGGCACGGCTCTAATTTAATACTTTACCGGACGTTGGATATGAATATGTTCAGCCACTATACTAAAAGTACAAAGGTTAACATCTAGATACGAATAGGTTCCTTTGTTTTCAAATTCTCTTTTTTTTTATAATCAAATAATTGAAGCAATCAAAGTAACTAAACATTTCCGTTTCTTTATAAGTTTACAGAGCCTCATTGTTATATATGAACGTATTCGTATATATATCCACATGTAACTGAACTTTGTTTTTTTTATAAATATGCATATTATGTATATGTGCATAAACCAAATTAATTGTCAGCCACTTTAAGTATTGTGTAAACTTAAAACTTGTACGGGCCTTTCATAGCTTATTTTCAATACCAAAAATTGACTCCATAAACATATTATACGCAATTAAGTTTAAACAATATTAAATAGAGCTGTTCATATTAAGGGACGCTGGGTACACAACGGGAGGGACAAGGCTAAAAGTTTTAATTTTCTTAAGAATTCGGAAAGTTGAGATTGTTTTCCTCGATCAAAGTGGCTGAGAAGCCTTGGAGAGTGAAGGAGGGGGTTCCAGCTCTGGGGGCGGGGCGGCCGGGAGCAGCAACAGGTCGCGGATTTCGGCCAATCGATATGGATGCTGGAGCATGCGCGCTGTCATTGCAAACACGATGCGGCCTGTGCTACTGCTCGCGCTGTTTCTATTTCCCTCAGGTATGTCAAAACATCATATCATTTCATCTTTATCTTTACTCATCTTCACTTGTCGCATTTAATTCAAGTTTACTACATGTGCATTTTGAAACCATTTGATCCTGCAATTATCGGAAAAGCTTTTTTGCTATCACAATGAGTTGAGGCCATCTTGCACGTACTCTTTGGTTTGATACAAGAAACGTCAAAATGCTTTGTCTATGGAAGGTATACCTTTTATTGTACAGATAACAAAATGCGATACCGTTTCGTTTTCGATACAATTGCAATAATTATTAAACATTGTATGACCTGTTTAAATATTCCTTTCGAATAATTGCGTTAGCTGCTTTAAACGCATATTCACTTTAGTTCTTTAATAAATAATTACTGTCGATAATATTGTGATTTTGGCTGTATGTAAATAATACCTCAGATTTGCTACTAAGCATGAAAAATACAGTGTGCAATGGTTTATTTTCGGAAAACTGAATAAAATCCTTTTTATGGGTTGCTAATTAGCTGCTCACCGCAACTAATTTCATGTCCCACACTCTTCCAGAACAACCTAAAAAATAAATCATCACGTTGCTCCACCTCGGATTGGTCGAGGTTCTAGTAGCTACAGTAATAACACTGTTTTAAAAAACATTTACTCAGAAATGCGAATTGGACTGACTACTTCAGTTTGTCCTACAATCTTTCTAACAATATAAAAAATACAACCGATTAACCTTTCAGTACGGATTTTAAATAGCCTGTTTTCTTATGAGTACATCTTTCTCGAAACTTGTAACATCTTTAAAACTTACAGATAGACTTCTAAGAACGTTTTCTGACAAGTCATTATTCTTTAAAAAGTATATGGAAAAAGTTGTTGAGTTTTCCTCGCTTGTTTTGTTGTTGTTATTCCTCAGTTGTTCCTCAGAGACTGAATTTTTTATAAGAAATAGTTCTGATTGACAACAAATAAATATTACGTGAAAATTATCTTTATCGTTAAAAGCACATATTAGGTTCAACATCTGCTAATCGCTATACCTACTATTTCTGTAAAAGTTTCGAGCTAGTCTTACGCATTGATAAATCTCATTTTGTATATGAATTTAATTAAATTTTACGACATTTTAAAAGTCTAGGAATTTCTAAAAGAGCGCGATAATATTTTGTGCCAAAGTGATTAATTAAAAATTTCTTTTAGGTTCTTAATCCACAAAATCAAAGTCCTGCCTTCAGTCATAATTATAGTCTCAAAGTTATCAGCAGTTTCTCAAAAGTTACTCACATTTTAGATGTCTTTCACTTTATTTCAGACTACATTTTATTTATGTATGTATACATACAAGTTTTGATAGAAATTACATAAAAATTTCATATAATACGTAAGTGTCAAACACTACACATATTTCCGCCATAACCAATTGTTATTACATCATGTTGTGTTTTGTTTGGTGTCCAAATGTTTTCTAGAAGGGACCATCCTCTTGAGTCGCAACGCAGCTGTGACCGACCGCTAATAGGGCGGATACTAACCAATGCCATCTACATTTATACTACTAATTAATATTATATTTAACAACAGTCCTATTCCTGATGACATCGACTACATAAAAAGTGCCATTCCTACAGTCCCATATAAAGTTGGTAGCAGTTTTTCATTGGCGGCAGCGGCCCCTCGTAAGCGCCAATTATCTTTATCAAACCGTTTTGTTTGATATTTTAAGCTTTAACTAATATCACAAAATGTGATCTTGAATTTAGCAAATACCCAACACATTCCAGAAGGCGACTGCGATCTGCTCCGAGACAGCGTTCACGTCACCTCCGCAGCGGCCAAGCCCAACAATGACCTCTGGTGTCACCGGTGCCTGGCGAATGTCCTACACGACCGCTGCGGGACTCTACGTCAGAACGACACCGCCTTCATACATAAGTGCAGCAACGACAGGAGAACGTGCATGGTAAGCGTAATCTACCAATTAGTGTAGGTATAGTTTATTCTAACAATACCTAATTACTTTGTTCTTGGACAGCCTAAGCAAACTTCTTGTGGCGAAAGTGATAAATGGACAGTATGCATTTCACATGTAATGAATTGAAAAAAATATTTTAACAAGTCGTTATCCCAAACCGAAGGCAGACCATTCTGAAGTCCGGTAATACGTTGGTCGTGAAATGTAAATTCATTTTTAGATATACCACGTTCAAAATCTAGCATTAGCAACGGTATCATATACCTGCCCCGTAAGATTTGCTTATGCCAGCAACGGATGTTGATCAGCTAGAACATTCTTTATAATTATAATCATCATCATAACAAAGGAGGTGCTGATAACTTTAGAATTGTCATAACTTTCAAAAAACACCCCTGCTATTTTTAGGAACCTCTATTATACTTCGGTGAACATTTAAATCCATTTCTGATTTGGTATTCAGGTGTAATTTTCCATCATTAATAGCCCACCTACAGTCCGTCGTATGTTATCTTATAGCAGTGATGTAGTATTAAACTGACATGACAAATGAATCGATTTGACACTATCGTGTGTACAGGTGAAACGTTTCGGATACACGACGTCGAACGAGAACTACACAACTGCATTGCTGATGTGGGCTTTAGAACGAAACTGCACGAAGCACTGCGAGCCGGGGTGCATCGTGATCGGCGAGCGCACCAAGCTCTACTCGTGCACCTCGTGCTGCACCACGTCGCTCTGCAACTACGGCTCCGGGGCTCACACCGTCGGACTCAATATACCAACCACGTTCCTCTTCATAACAATTCTCAGTTACATCCTTGCATTTAGACCCACAAACATAGGTTAGGTACGCTCATCAAATTTCTTGCCAGTAATCACGTAGCTCAACTGATATTTAAACGTCACATTCTATAGAAATCTGTAACCAGTTCGAATGGAATTAAAGTTCTGTTCGAATTCAGTCACATACGCGTTGCTTTCTAAAAATTGGTACGCCTCGTACATAACAACCACTCCAGGTAAAAATTGGTACGCCTTAATTGTACATGACAGCCACTCCAGCTCCTATCCAACCTGGACATTCCAAACACTATTGCTTGGCTATACGAATTTCTGAGAGGGCAGTCCCACCCAATTCATTCTGACCAGTAGATTCAAACGCTTTCGAAACTTATAGCTAATTCATAGCCAGGAATACTAAAAAAAATGTATTGTGGGTATTTTTGCTCTTGCCGTAGTTATTTTAGCACTGACATATACATAATTTATCAGATTTAGTATAGAATCACTACACCCGCCTTCTCTAGAAAAAAAAACCTTTGTACAATCATAATATGTCCTATTACATACATAAATAGTTTTGTTCTAATAAATTGCATACATTTATTAGTGTCGAGTGCCGCTGTGCTGATATATTTAAATGTTGATTTATAAGGATAACAAGGACAACAGAGACCTACCTATGTATATCCGTCGCAGTAGGAAAACACGAGACTCGCATTTCACGATCTTTTTTAGATTCTATCACCTCCTATACAACTGTCACCTCCTTAATTCATGTGCAATAAATACATATCTGAGAGTCCAAGTAATAGCGTTATGCTTTCTTTAATAAAAGTCTTTATTCAAAGCACCAATTGAATGTATTATGTAATAGTAGATACTTCCAAACACACTTTTTAAAATCAGCAGATATTATATTTATCATGAACTAGGAAGATACAATTAATTGCCGCTTTCCTGCTATACTTGCTGATGGCCATAAATACATAAACTTCGTATG
>DWQT01001900.1:0-15414 GCA_018244895.1 Myscelus amystis hages
ATTATAATCCAATCCAACTTCATACGAATAATAAATAATTCTATATTAACTTAAACTTCCCTAATCACATTTTGTACAACTGCTACGCTTGTTTCCCGCTGAAATTAGACGTAATGAATATTCGGTGTATTATAGGGTTATCTCAATTGTTGTCGGAAATTTGCGTCGCTAATGGTTACTTCGGTCGTGAAAACAATCATTGAATTTTGAAACAAAGAATTAATCATGTTGGTATGATGCCCTTATTAGCCGTGTACCTAAATGATGTCTATAAATGTATGTTGTATCTTACAAAGATATTCCACTTCACAAATACGAACTGCTTCTGGTAACAAAATCGATTTCTCTGTTAATAGGATCAGCAGTACCTACCTACTTATCTCTACTAATAAATATAAATGGAGTGTCTGTGATAGTAAAATAACCGATTTTTACTAAATGTATATGTATGGAAACAAGGTACATAAACCAAAATAACATTTATTACGATTTTTATCTGTCTGTCTGCCTGTTTGCCTGTTTGTTCCGGCTAAACTCTGGAATGGCTAAACCGATTTTGAGGGAACTTTCACTGGCAGATAGCTCATGTGACAAGGAGTAAATTAGGATAGTTTATTTTAAAATTTAAAGATAACACTTTTGTTAATTTCCAACGCGGATGAAGCCGCGGGCACCGCTAGTATGAAATATAAACAACATTGTAAACTTAGCACTTGAAAGCCGTGTTGAATGTATAATGACAGGGATACGCGAGTACATACATCAAAAATTCCAAAACCGCCGCGACAGTGAACTATGTGCGGTGAAAAGTTTGATATTTATGAAGGTCTCAGTACATACTCGACGCTCGGCGCCCCCCGTTTCCGCAATCATATGAAAAATGACAGTTGGCGCTTTTGCCGCCAT
This sequence comes from Myscelus amystis hages, assembly GCA_018244895.1. Taxonomy (NCBI): domain Eukaryota; kingdom Metazoa; phylum Arthropoda; class Insecta; order Lepidoptera; family Hesperiidae; genus Myscelus; species Myscelus amystis. Next base: position 907 of record DWQT01001900.1, read on the forward strand.
GAATTATCTGTGCAAGTGTATTATGTCATTAAACTATTTGAACTCGGACGATTTACGTAATTTACAACATATTTTAAGTACGTTGTACAGTTTGGGGTCGCTGGGAAGAGGATAGCTAAATTACTTAATAACGGCGTAGGGCCGGTCGCCGAACGGCCCGTAAACATTGACAAAGTATCGCGATTGTTGTCGGAAACAATCGTTGAAACATAATAACGTAAGTCCTGTTACAAAATTGAGTTACCAACTTAGATTTCAACCAAAACGAAGAAGACACAAGCGTACACGAACACGTGTCGCGAGTCTCAAAGAAAACTGATTTGGGAACTTACATTGGTAATGTGTTACACCCATCATCTCTCATGCTACTTTACTGGTACGATGTTGTTAGCACAGGTTTATAAAGAAAAAAGACACAAACATTGAGAACTGTGTGTCTAGAGCCTCTATCAGATGTACGATAAGTTATATTTGCACTATTCCAATTTCAAATACTTACAAACAGTTGTATGATTCTGCTTACTGTTTAATAACAGGATAGTATCTTCCTCGCTGGAGTTTAATCTGAGGTGAGCATTGAAGCAATAAATACCGGTATAGAAGCCGGCGGCCGGCGTTCTCACGCCCGACGCGTCGCTTACGGCGCTGCGCGTGAAGGAGCCGTTCACGGGGAACGAGCGGAAGAAAGCGCCGACGACGTTGCAAGCGCCCAAAGCGACGATCTCTTGAGTCGCGTCCAAAGTCTTGCCTTTTGCTGAAATATATCGGATTGCCAACATTGTAGAACTGTCGACGTTTTAATGGTTCGATTCAGGAAACGATTGTAATGGCCTGACACTCGTAAAATTATACGATTCTCGATAGAGAACTTGGCCTTTAAAATTGCCTACTAACAAAAATATCTGTCGAAAGTTTAATTACTTTAAAATAATCGCAAATAGATAACGATATTTATATTTTTGAAATTTAATAAAAACTAGCTTTTGCCCGCAGCTTCGCGCGCGTAAAATTATTAGTTACGACATCACATGAGAAATCTCAAAAATAACAGTATTTCTCTACTATATAATGGGTATTATCAAAATCTGTTGCGTAGTTTGAAAGATCTACGCATACATAGGGGCAGGAAGAAAAAGCGACTTTGTTTTATACTATGTAATGATGACGAATGCTCACTGAATGCTTTTGCGATGGCGACATTGGATATAACACCGACGAGTGGCACCACTAGCAACCCCGAGCCGAGGTGCGCCAACATGGCCGCGCCCGCCACCGTCTCGTTTCCCGCGCTACTGGAAAATGGCGGCGGCCGGGGGGTCGGCAGACCCGGAGTGATATGTCCTAGATTAAAACAATAAATTAAATAAATAATCCTTATCAATCACAAAGTTATTATAATGCTAAAATTTTATCTACAAAGTGGTTCAAAAGCCGACTATAATGTTACTAGTAAATTTAAGTTATTGTATTTACAAGTATTTCTATCCATAAATATAAGTGCTCTCACGCGTAATTATTGTACAAGACCAATGGAGGGCCGTACAAAGAGATATACATAGATGAGATGGACCGAACACTTACGATCTGCTAAAACATTTTCCGCGCCATTTACGATCATCTCTTATATAATAGACGATGAAAAATTACTTCTTCAGTTGCCATCATAGCGTTTCTTATGTAGTAGGAATGTTATAAGCAAAACATTTTTGATGCTTTAGTTTATTTACGGTCTGTGCCTCGGGGACGAAACGCAGTTTATATTTAACGACCCGCTTGGGACCGTGATACGGGTAATGGGCTCGTCCAAATCCGAAACTTGTTATAAACACTTTGTGATTCCTATAATAATACGCTTTACTTGTTACTCCGTGGTAAGGGCCTCTTTTTTGATCGTACTTTACGCGGGATTTAATTATGTATTATGTAAGTATGCACAATTGAAAATTAAATGATATGATATACAAAATATACCATTGTATTGTCTGAGTTAATAATCATAAAAAAAGGATTTGTTGCCGAAGCTAAGCTGTATTGTCAATTGCCTGTTTTCTGGCTATAAGCGGCAGGAGCGAGACCAATGAGAGAACAAAAATATAAGGATGTCATATAACATCTGTTATATCTTAATTACAACCAATAACCGAACTTTAAACTTGTAACTGTGAGCTATCAGAGTTGGTATCGTGATACCTTCGTACAACTTGATATATTAGAATGTTGAAGTAACTTAGCAACGCGCGTGGATGGATCAACTTAATCCAGACGGATAGTTTGCCAATACACACACAATCACTACCTTCTCGCATATCTACCAACTGGTTACTAAGCACAATATTCTTATATTTTTCCTGTTACATTGTCTATTCTTACATTTTTCCTGTGACATTAATTGTTAACACCACAGATTACAAATTTAGAGATACATGCGTATTAACCTTCTTTTATTTAAGTATTGTATAGTACGTGAACATTTACCAATTGTTGCCCTATTGGGAATTACTATAAAGAAAAATATAAAATGGTTCTGTGGTAAAGCGTTATTCTGTTAAAGTTGAATTAGAGTTTATTGTAATTATTTTTATTGTTAAGTATTCAGCTCATCTAGACTTTATGTAACGTTTATAAAATCTCTCACCAGTAAGTATCAAAGGCTCGTCCTTATTCTCGTGAACAAAATAGGCTATAGCCGACGAAAGCACCACGACTACGGCGTTCCTGGACACGCCCACAAACCACAAGCACCTCTGCATTATGACTGTTCTGCGTAGATTTTTACCATCTTGTGGTTCCTTAAGCCGAATGTCTTTTATTGCCTGAAATAAAAAAAAAATACACAATAATTTTGTTCCAACAAGCAATGCGGTAAAAAGTAACAACAAAAATATACAAGGACATTTTTACATAGATGACAGACACAACACAAAACGTACACGCATATATACAATAGGAAACACGATTCTTAAAGGTATTTATCAGTCTGTCTTTCTGACGACCTTTAAAGCGGATAGACCGATTGCGATGTAATGTTCATTAGCAAATAGCTGAGGGTATAAAAAATAACTTCAGCTACTAAACGAACTTAGTTAGTTTAACTAACTAAAACAGTAAATATTCTACGCGGGCGAATTCAGTACAGTTTCAGCATTTAATTGTTATATAGCATTCTATTGGCATGTAATGACTTCAGAACGAATTACATTTTTGGTCGTTTCTGGCATACGATAGAAAATTTGTATTTACATAATAATACGCTTGTGCTGGCGGGTAATACGTTCCGCACGTGTCTCGCGGTAGCGCTTGTAATGTGGGCTGGTTCGTGTAACACCGTGCATGGCGTGTAATAGCTGTTCTCTGTACTTCGTGCGCGTTGATAATCATAATGACTGGGTTTCTTACTAAACTTGGAGCCCATTTATTGTGTGTAACATAAAACGCGAATGTGTGTGCTTATTGCTTATTATTAATAAAAATATAATTTTAATATTTGTAAATGTAATTTTAATATTTGTAAATGTAATTTTAATATTTGTAAATGTAATTTTAATAGTTGTAAATGTAATTTTAATATTTATTATTAAAAATGTGTGCTTATTACTTTACTCCTTTTTCGCGTAGCCGTGGAGCTACGGATAAACGTGATTTTTGCATGGGAAATATTTCGATTGAAGACATTCATAGGTTATTCAAATTGTTTTATTCATTATATTGAATGAACATTATATTACGCTTTTAGTTCTTATTCATCGACTTTGTGCACCTGAAGGGCTACGCTCGATCGAGAAAAACCAGCGAAAAAATCTTCCACCACTCTTCTTAAACAAAAAAAAAACTTTATGAGTTCATTTTACCAAAAAATGCACGATTTCTTTGTTAATAAAATGTAATCCAAATTTATAATACGCGAATTTTAATTATATTACTTGTTAGAGTGTTTCTTAAATAAATCCGTGAAAAGAGAGAATTAAGGGGATAAAGATACAAAAATAAACGAATTCCTACTATTACGGCGCTTAGAACACGTGGATTTCTTACGCTCTTATTGTAGGCAAAATTTATAAAACCTTCTTGTACGAGTATTTGCCCTCAGCTACATTTCGAAAATTACATTTGGTACACCACCGTATAAACTACAATCTCATCTAATTTCAGCACAGACACAGGACGGACAAAACCTTCCTTCAACAATTAGCTCGCTCTTGTTCTATAGAGCCTTAACACAATGCCTATTCTATTCTACTTCAAAGCCTCGTAAAGGCCTCGTTAATATATAAAGCAAAAGTTGGACGTCTCCATAGACAAAATATATAAACTATAAACATGTAAGAGAACAAAATGTTAAATCTATAAGGGAAAACGAAATTAATTCGCATCACCTACTACGTTTGCCCCAAAATAGTTTAGTATGCGAGTATGATGGTTCATTATACCGCGATCTTTAGCAGCTGCTCGGAGCGGCGCGCAGGGCTGGAGTGAGAAGACCGTTATTTATGATTCTTTGTTACTCTAATCCTTTTTCCCTGACTCGGGAATCTTATACAATATCACGGTAGTCTTTGCGGTTAATTTATAATCTGATATGGATAGAAATATATTTAATAAGGATTTTTGATACAGTGTTGAGTTATTAAACATAGCAAACTGACATCACTTTATTGAACGCTGGCTGGTACCCTGTCTGTACTAAACAAACAAATATATTATTACTTGACATTCATTTGTTGCTAATATCAATGTGTTCCCGAATATTAAACAAATATAATAAGGTGTATTTAAGTACAGCACAAACCCTAGCATGCACTTCTGATGGAAAAGTTACGTGCTTTTAAAAAAATAAACATCACTCGCTACAGCTGTGAAGGAAAAATCTCTTAAAGAATCCTGCATATTTTAAGGTAACCAACGGATTGTTTGAACTACTGATTATTATGAGAATAAACTTCTATTCAACATTGGAACGATTAAAGTACTTAGGTAAAAAAATTGCATCAAGTACAAGTATCGTAGGCACATTATTAAATATCATATTCATTTCAGTTATAAATTGTTTGAGAGACTGGAGTGCAATTTGTATAACCGAGTGAATCTATTGTTACATTTCGATTGAATAGGTATCAGATAATACATGTACAATGTGCATATATTACGTATGACATTTAATTAATATTGTAATTACATTACATATATAATTATCTTATGTCATGTATCTTGTTGTGCTTGCATTATACTCGTACATGTATACGTGACCAAGCATTGAATAAATATTAGAGAGTATAGAGTTATTGATTTATTAACTGGAGTTGCTATATTTTATTCGCAATATCCAAGTTTACTGTGTCAAAAGAGTAGCAAACGCTGTCGCCCATAGTCATATTCTGTAACCGACTTCCAATTGGACTACGCAAACGACTAGTCGGAATTCAGTTAGTAATAAATATTAATAAGAATTAGTTACATATAAGTCCAATAGTACATGTTAGTGTTAGTATTACAATAAGTCCTATTAGAGGTCGGTAAAAGTGCGTTCGCACTCTTGACATATTAAACACTGGCTGACCCGGCACACGTTGCTTTGCTATATAAATTATAATTAACACTTCCGTAACCCCCCTTACGGATGGACTTTCGTAAAATCCGTTCTTAGCTGACCTCTACTCGCCGAAAGGAATATTCCGAGAAAATTTCAAGTCTCTAGGTGTTCTGGTTCCAGAGATATCGTGATGAGTCAATATATCGCTGTAACTCTCCTATATATATATATTTGTCCGTCCGTCCGTTGTTATTGTGATTGTGGTTGTTGTAAATTGAGTTTTCCCAACGCAGGCCAACGGTCTCGCGGTGCGAGGTCAGTACGTAGCCGGTTCAATCCCATCGCTCGCCGCCTCCAAATCGAACTTTGTCAAATCGCACGCTTACTAGATCGCCATTTTGTTTTCACCATGTTACTGCTGATAGCATCTAGTTTGACGTTCCGTCAACGCATTTGCAAACATGATTTTGGCGCTGTTTCTAATAGCTATAAAGAATACACCGGTGATCCAATAACGAGCAAACTATTGAAACATTAAGAGCGCGTTCTAATCGAAGCCTCACTTTGCTGGTTTTTTTTGAGAAAATTGACATGAACTTTTCAAATTTGGTTCGGCTCGTCAATGGATACACTGTCTTTGACTTTGAAATATTATATAGCTTTATATAATCAATCCTCCTCACAGCCTCCAAATGGAAGTATAGTTATAAAATGAAAAAAGTCACACTAAAGGACCATACAATGAAATACAATGACTGCACAACAATATGCTTCGTGTGCGACATTAAGAATTATCAATACAAGTACACAGTATAAATACACACTAATTCTTTTTTCAATCTGGTAACCCTTTTTTTTTATACCGCCAGTATGAAATATTTATAGAGTTATTATACTCGTCATTTATCTATCGAATAAAACTATATTATAAAATATTTTGTGTTATTACAACTCGAAATATCTAAACTTTGATGACATGAGCGTTTAACTGTTATTGAAAAGGTAAAACGAAAACGCTCTTAATATACCGAGTTTCTCGGAAAATTTACAGACAATTTATATACGTTGCTATTTATAAATCGTTACACTTTTTAATCCAAATATTTATGAACTGTTATATAAATATTTATTTCTGTCACATGTCATTCACAATTCACACATTTCTGTCACAACATCGATGCACATTTAATATGAAGTATATTCCATTTTTAATTTTCCTTAACACATTTCTAAATACTAAAAAGATTCTCTTTATTAAAAGCATATGTATACATCTTGTTACTTTCATTCTATTTACAGGTGGTTATATGAAAAATTACATACTGAAACCCTTGTTATGCTGATCTAAACAAAACTATTAGCGTAACATTTTTCTATTATTATTATTATTAATTTGCTATTGTTTATGAGACAAAAGTACAAATACATATAAATTTGTATAAATATTATATGACGTCATTGTTATATAACCACCTGTAAATAGATATTTTATGTAGCTATAACAATTCACTGTTGATTTGACTAGTGTTGCCTTGCATGATTACTAGTTGCAATAAATTGTTTGTGTAGATTGTTTATAGTTTATCCATAGGGAATATAAGAAAAATGAAATTGAAATGTTATTTCAAAACTTTTTGCATTGAAATATTTTTTTATATTCCCTTACTGTTGGAACGTAAATAAAAAGGTAAGTACAGGACAAAAATAATGTGATGTAGCTGTAAACAAATGTTTATGTAGCGGTGAAAAAATTGTCCTATTTTATCTATGTATATGACATTTAGTCTATGCATAGACAATGAGTTTTTAACAACTTTGCTTTTGGGACTTCTAATAATATACAATTTGTTTTTTTCTCGAATTTTCCATTATAATGTTATTCTTTACAATAAATGATTTTTGATGTAAGATAAATACACATATTTTACATTTAATATTATAAATATCCAATAATATTTTATGATATATATTTTTTTTATTGATAATTCGGATACATCACAAGATTACTCCTTCGACTGCATGTTACATAGAAACTAGAATGTAGATCAATGTAACTAATACGCATTTGCTTCAACCATTTGTGCTAATATTGTTTTTCGTTTGTATTTTAATAAATATACTTTTTGTTTTTATTTTACGTGTGTCTACTGTGTTTTATTCACATCATTTCCATGCTCAGTAATTAGTAAAGTAGAATCACCTTTATTTAATACATCAGTGAATAGTAACTAGAATTTATTGAATATTTAATATACACAGAAAGGCTTAATACCTCAATATATACACTTTGAAATACTTGACGCTAGATGTATCCATTAAAGTATTATTTTCCAAAAGATATGGATTGATATGGATAATTCAAATGTCATAGGCGACTTTGACCACTGACCATCAGGTGGCCTGTCTTAATGGCATTATGGATAATACTATGCAGTCAAAATAATATTATGACAACGAATACACTACTATTATAGGAACTAGCGTCACAGATAATGTTATGGTTATGATATGATATATAGATAAGCTAATAACACTTCTAACTCAAAGACAATAAAAGGCAAAGATTGCAGACAATTGATCAAATTAAACAAATTTCAACGAGAATAATTATGGTAAAACAATGGGAAGAACAGTCAAGAATCTAGAATCAAAAATAAAAATAATTAGTTGTATCTTCCTAAACAAAACCTATAATTTTATAGTTACCTCAAACTTTGGAAAAATCGAAAAACTACTTTCCGATCATTTCCAACTGAAATATGCTTATCATTGCGAATAATAAGAGTAACTTTATTAAGCCTTTTGGTTCCGTTTCGCTACATAAAACTTAACCGTGTGTTGTTGCTACGCAAGATGTTAAGGCACTTACATATATCGAATTCATACAATATCCTAATCAAACTGCTATAAAATGATTTGAAGTTAGGTTGTTACAACTTTAGCAAATGTGAGTTTATTTACCTTTATAATTGTTAATTTAATATGTTTCCCTTCGCAGGCTAATGGCCAGGCATCGCTGGGCAAATACGTCGCTGGATCGGTTACAGGTGTGGGCGCCGAGAAAGGCCTTTTCGTTGCTAACCACGCCTATTAATTGACAACAACAAAACAAAAACACTTCACAACACTACTAGCTTGTAGCACATTGGTTAAATAATTAGAGGATTGTTTCGTGTGAAAGTGTCGCAAAATTTAAAAGCTTAGAATTTTCCGGGCGCCATGATGAAATATATTGGCGCCAATGTTTATTGTTAGATGTCAGTCGGTATGACAGCTCGTAGGAAGCCTGCATATTCTGTGTGATCTATATGAATTCCACAGATTAAAAAGGCGATATTGAGTTTGGCGTCGCGATAGAGTGACGCAAGAATTAAACGATATTAATGTACTAAAAACGGTAGACATGATGGTTTTAGAACCCGTATGACGCTTTGGATGCTGGGCCAGTTGGGGCAAGATAACGATTTGTTATCTGTTTATCGGTTTATTTTTATGAACAAAACAAAAAACACGCTAGATTAGACTTTGTCGTAGATATTTAAACAATTTGTTTACGTTCAACTATAGCTACCTAAACTGCAACACGATTAAGAGAACATTTTTAATAATACTTAAGCTATGTCGTTGTTGTTTCAAAATGTACTATCTGTAGTGAAATTATTTGCATCGTTAGTCGACGTAGAAATTGATGTTTACGGAAAAGTATTTCGAATTGAGATTCTAGAATGTTCTCGTATTTCCTAGTAGTTGTAATGTATGTTCATGCAGTGTCATTAAATATAAATGCTATCTATTATATATTTAAGAATTACGTAAAAAATTGTTTTGTATTTCGATAAATAACAAATATTTATTTTACCATTGAATCAAGAGATATACAGATATATATGTATGTACATGGATATTTTATATAATACATAATGAATAGGTAATGATTTTACACAGTACTTTTAGGATTTTAATTGTATTTTGATATTTTAAGAAATAAATTATTATATTATCACTAATTTGGTAGTTTTGTTTCATTATCCGTACCCTTAGAAATAATGTTCATTATGGATTATTAAGTAAGTAATATTGTAGAAATTATTATTAGACTAAAGTATAACAGTTCATATTTCAGTCAAAAGTTTATGTTAAAAAATGTCTGTAGATGAAAGTTTTGAAACGTAGAATACTATTATTATTTATTATGTTTAAATATATTTGACATTTGACACAGCGGTACATCGAAAATAATTAGCGGTATTACTAACGCAAAGTCAATTTAAAACATCTGTATATAAAGGGCGTTAATACTATCAGATAATGGTTTGACGAAAAACCAAATTTAAAACTCAATTCCACACATGGCTGTCCGATTTCCACGGCAATTAATGGCAAGGCTATTTTAAAATTTGAATATAGAAACCCAGACATTAATACTATATTTTAGCGAATTACGTTAAAATATTAACCTACTGTCATGTTAAAAATACATGTCACGTGTAATTCATTTTTTTCACTGAAGTAATACAATTGAAGTTCCCAGATAATAATAAACTCGATCTCCTTGAAAGTAGATTATATTTTTTATCTGTCCATTTATGTCAATTGAATCATAATTGGTTTGAAGCGATCAACGTAATACTTATTACATAGATGATGTTAGAGTTACGAGTACAATAATGATAAAAAAAATATTTATACGAGGCATTACGACAAAGCACATACATGCATCCCAACTTTCTGAAGGTTTTCAAAGTTTCTCCTGTGTCAACGAACAGAAGGTTCTACAGACAGGAAGTTGGAAATTTCGAACATTGACTATTCTATGATTTACGGACATCCTTTTGACTGAACAATATAGCCATCTGAACCGAGCGAGAAAGTATGATGGCAAGTACTAGCCTATACCGAATAACACGATAGCAAAGCCGTCTTTAAGCCCCATTATTATATACGAGTCGTGATAGCCGTGTGGATTGAAGTCCAGCCACCCACTCCGGGCGGTCTAGGTTTGATTCTGACACCTGTAACTTGTTACGTGTGTTTTATAACTAAAATTTAAATATCACCTGGTATTACGGTAAAGGAAAATATGAGGAAACCCGCACCACCTTAGAGATGTTAGGTATATGGTTTATAATATTTTCTGACATATATTCTTTTGGCCCGCATGGTAGACTATGGCTTAAATCGCTCTCACTACGAGAGGAGACCCAGTCCAGCAGTGGGCCGTTAAAGGGTGGGAAAAAAATCCACACTTGGCCAGTCTAAGTCCCTCTCGCTATGAGGAGAGCCAGTCCAGAAGAGGACTATTGAAAGGCTGCACGGAAAGTGTACACGGCGGTAAGTGACGTAGTTGTGTACACGCGATGCATTGGGGTAACGGTGTCCCAGAAAGAGGACAATTTTCCATGCGAGCTATCCAGACGGCGGATGGGGGATATTCCAATGAGCCATGTCAACATCGTGTCCGATGAACCGATGTAATTGAACTGCGTTAAATGTCCCGTGTACACGCCACGTGACGGGGACGATACGACTACGCGATAACTGCAAGATCGTCTCTATAAAAACTAGCTTTTGTCTGCGGGCTTTTACACGTTAAATTCGGGAGTAAAACAATTATTCCCCTTTCCCTATACCGTGAAAATTTCCTGGTATCTTCGGAATATCTAAGTTCATATAGGTACCTATTTCATTTTTACATATTGTCATTAAGAAGTTTTGCGCGCGAAACCGCGGACAAAAGCTAGCTATACATGTAAACGTTCCTCTTGAATAAATCTATCCATTAAAAAAACCGCATCCAAATCCGTTCTGTAGTTTTAAAGATCTAGACGTACTACATTTTTATTATCATAGCATCACGAAATTTCCTGATCGAGTGCGATATCTCTGTCCTTCTTCCTATATGTCTTTTACATTCATCAGTCCGTTCATGCATAGTACACGCCGGTTTCGGACGCTACCGAACGTGTCGTATCCGGGTCGTGATGATTAAAACGATCGCGAGTTCTTTTCCGTAACGACGGCTCGTATAAAACAAAGGCACGGAACATTTACCCCGTGTCGTGTCGTGAGCGTAAATTGGATATTTTATGGGGTCGGCGGATTATGTGATTTGACAGTTTCCGAGCTAAATATCAGCTGACTACTCGTATATATTAGCGGGCGGAAAATTCACTACATGCGTTCTAAGGATAGTTTTGACTTTGTATTAGTAACTAGCTGACCGGGCAAAGGTTTATTTATTTATTTATTTTTTATTGCTAGGTTGCTTTGCTATATAAATTATTTTGCCTTTGTCGCAATATTTTCTATTGCCGCTCCTCTCCTATTCATCTTAGCGTGATGTTATAGCCTACAGCCTTCCTCGACAATTGAGCTATGTAACACTGAAAGGATTTTTCAAATCAGACCAATATTTCCTGAAATTAGCGCGTTCAAACAATCAAACAAGCAATCAATGTAACAAACTTTTTTGTAAGCGCGCCTGATCGCAAGAAGTCGTAAGCATTTCTTAAAAAACTGTCCAAATCAGAGTATCGTATTAACATTAAGTTCGACGTTTCTGTTGCTTGACATTATTTTAGTTGCAAATGAAGAATAAATTGGTGAATAATAAAAACGCAGCTCTCGTGTTCTATGCTCTTCCGACTGGACCGTTATTGATGAAATTTGAAATAGTGATAGTTTCAATTCGGATAGAGTATGTACATAGGTGCCTTATTCATTTCAAAGTACCTTATCCAATTCATACCTAACTTATTTCGCTCATGATTGATCTAAGTGTAAAATATATTAAACGTAGACATCAAAAACAAGCGTTGAATACTTATTGACTTTACTTAGTTAAGTTACTAACTAACTAAATAACTTTCTACAACCCGTACATTGCACTGTTAATTTAGAATAAGAACGTATCAAATACTATTTAAGGCAATCCCTTAAGTTGTTTAAACGAATATTAATCGTGCCATTTAAGGTTGAACACCTCTTAATAACATTTCGTCTGTATTTCACAACGGCATCTCGTAAACGATGAAAAAGTGTCGGTATTAACCCTCCACTAACTGTAAAGGCCGGTTCAGACTACGACACTATACCCCGTACACACAGTGTATACATCGAATGTCTCTGTGTGAACACGAGTGTCTGTAATTGGTAAATTTATTGTGACACGATATTTAGTGTCGCATCAACCGCTGTGTGAACACGTTGCGTTCAAGTGTCTAGTGTAGTTGACAAGTTACCGTCACGTTTGATATTTTCATATACACTGCATCGCGTATTAATGCATGAAATGAGTTTTATGTGGAAAATTCCGTATAAATGTAGACAGCACAGACATTAATATCTGACATTTATGTCAGAATTTGTGTCGTAGTCTGAACGTACCATTAAACGATAAATAGTTCTGAAGTAGTCTCCGAGATCATGCACTACCCACCAATTAACCACTAATATAACGGCTCTATCAATATTTCCGTTAAACACCCAATATACATACATAGATTATTAAAAACAAGTTCTTTTTAATAGATAAACAACAGCCTATGGAATGTGCATTGTTTATGCAATACCATTTACCTAAATAAAGAAAGTACCCAGCTTAAGGTAAGAGGTAAGTCAATCTACGGTAAGAGAGTAAAAAGTTACTTAAGTATACTGGCAGCGAAATTCTACTAAATCAAATTGATACGTACTATAATAGCGCACTACAGTGGCTCGGTCACGCCCATAGCTTCACTCTCTCTTCTCGTTACACCGACTAAACTATAGCTTTCTCCGATTACAATTGATGATGTCATTCATTGAGGACGGCTAATTGATTTTCTACGATACATACAAATCGCTGGAAAGCATATAAAAGATATATCATCCACTAATACGAAAATGAGAAACCTTTTCAATCTACTCATTCAGACCCTTATTAATACCTAGCCTATGTTATTAATTTACCTTATTAGCGTGTAGAAATTAGTAAAATGTAGTTGAATATATTATATACGTAACAATCATAAACATGAAACTTCAGAACATATCTTTGGTAGATTTGGAACATATGCATGTATGAAATAAATTTATTTGATTAAACAATTAAGTAACAAAAGCTCAATTTCTTCAGTAAATCCAAACGACGAGACATAGGCGTATTATGAGTGACAGTATCTCCGGACACGAGTCAGTCTGTTAAAGGAATAAATCGCAGTTGCGTAGCGTCCGGCGTCCGATAATAGACGGGTATTGTGACCGATGCTGGACATTGCAATAATGTTTTCAACAATCACACTGTTTCCACAGTGTTTGTTTCTTTGACCATTTAATATATCTTATAGAGATACCGATTATAAAAAAATATGTAAATAGATGTTGTTTGGAGCCTTATATAGAAAAGGTCGTGGAGGAAAATGTGATACAAGCACATTTTAGCTAAGCGTGCTACATCCTAAACTGACTATCAGAACTTGCTGTTCATTGCAAGCCTAATTAAGCACAATAAAAAAGTTTGTCATAAATTATATAGATATTGCCTAATAATTACACGTGTGGATATGTGGTTTGTAATAATGTGATAGTGATAGGGACTCTTGATAAAATTAAACTTAAACTAACTAAAAGGAGACACGAATATATACTTTATACGCAAATTAACGCGCTTGTAACCCCGCCGCAGTCACACATCGTTAACAATCAGTAAAAGTTAAGCACCGCCGGACAGAGCTGGCTCTGGCTCACGGATGAACGCTAGTGAAAATTTTCACGAGCATTTCTGCGCTCGGGGCGACACGTTATGAAACGATTCGGGTGGTTTTCATAGATTGTAAACATAATTTTATATGCGACTGAAGCTTGCACAGTTTAGCCTTATTCGGAAGTGGGTTTTAAGCCAAAACAAGCAGCTAAATTTGTTACAGGAATATCGAAAGTCCATAATTCGTAATACCACTGATAAAATAGACTTTATGGCTTATGTATAAGTATTATGGCAT
>DWQT01001901.1:0-15414 GCA_018244895.1 Myscelus amystis hages
CCGATCCCTCGGGAACTTCGGGATAAAAAGTAGCCTATGTGTTATTCTGGGTCTTCAGCTACCTACATACCAAATTTCATTATAATCGGTTCAGTAGTATTAGCGTGAAAGAGTAACAAAGATTCATACTCACAAACTTATTAATAGGATTGTTAAACGTCTTTTACTTAATTTTATATTAAGTATTTCAAGCATTATCTTTTCGAAGCACTTCTCTTATGAAACCCATTAAAAACTATACTGGCCTTTATTTTTACGTGGACGTTATATTATAACATTATTAATTGAGCTGCACTAACAGTAAATAGCTAAAACGAACGTTTTTTCTACCTATTTATTTACCGTAAATACTATAATTTCGTGTCGGCTTCTTAATAAATCACAGTCAATATACAGCTTGGTTGGTATCGTGTGTGTTGTAAGAAATAGTGCATATCGGTTAAAAAAAGATTAGCTAAAATAACGTTAGCTGCTTCACGTATTGACTGCAGCAAAGGAACTTAACGCTCGAACTGTTTACGTTGATTATTTAAACAGAGTACTGTTTTGTTAATTTAAATATGTATATCATTATAATACTTAGTACCTAATACATTAAAATGTTTTTTTTTTTTCATAATCATCTTCTCACTCGATTCACAGTAACTTTAAACACACCTAAATGCCACGACTGTTAAAAATGTGTAGAAATTAAATTGCCCTACTCGTACGTACTTGATAAAGAAACTATAATGTAACTAACCTTTGAGGTA
The DNA here is from genome assembly GCA_018244895.1 of Myscelus amystis hages. NCBI lineage: Eukaryota > Metazoa > Arthropoda > Insecta > Lepidoptera > Hesperiidae > Myscelus > Myscelus amystis. The sequence continues at coordinate 753 of DWQT01001901.1, forward strand.
GGTATAGGAGACAGAAATGCCAACGACTGTTAAATAAAAATACGGCCTATTTATATTGCAGAAATTGGAAGAATTAGAAGAGAAGGTAAAACAAAATCAGTTTAGAGAATTTTTGGCGCAGAGCAACTATCAGTCTCAGTACGAAAATAGGGTGGAGCGTCCGTACTCTGTCGATAAGGAGCCGTTCACAAACCGTTCCACCGATTACGAGTCTGTAGAGCACACACAAATCCTACCATCCCCATCCATATTACGTACGAAATCTCAAAAACCATCGCCAAGCGCTAGCACATTGCAAGTGATGTACAAGGACGGTAGAAATTCCAACCCGACGAAAACCAACGAGAGAAAAGGACACTTCAACATAACAAAACGAAGGAAACTCTACAACGAGAAAGACTTTCTAAATATGTGATCTTTTGTGTGTTGTTTAATTGAGCGATTAATGTTACCATTTAAAATAAACTGCACGTTCAGAGATTTCTTTGGTCATGTTTTCATTTGCATCACTTTCACTCCCAAGCTGGAACGCATTATTGTTGTGTGAATGTATTCTTGTTATGCGAACGGTATGTATTCGAATTTTAATTAGTAAAATACCTACAACATATTTGCGTAGAAACACGTTATTATCTTAACATTATTTGAAATTCCTCTGTGCTTGCATTTTTTATTCTCCTCCTCTGTACCAATTTATCTACAATGTTTTGACGTAAATCTTAACTACCTAATTTGTTCCGGTAATTAAATTTTTGTCAAGACCCAGACTGTTTTTCAAATAAGGATGTTCACATTTTATAAATTTCTCGCATTAAACACTATGTATGTAAATCCATACATTCAGCTTTTAATACAGACGTCGGAGTGATTTCGCTTATAAAAAGTTATAGCTACCTTGTTAATAAAACGGTAATTTAATGTTACATTTGATTCTAATTCAAATTCACTTATTCATCGCAATTGAGGTGTACATTATTTTAATATGTATTTAAGATAAATCTCATACATTTTTATAATCGGGTTTGGGCGTCCCTCGGTCTATGGCAGGTCGCGAAAATGGCTAACCGAAAAAGTAATTGTTCAATTTGCTTTAACATCAAGAATGATGTATTTCCAGTTGGATTATGTGTAGCAATTAATATTTATTTAATTAAAATAGCGCATGTTTAAGGAACGAGGATAGCAATGATAGCTCGTTACATAAACGTCTGGCGGTCGAACCACCTACTCGTTATTTCGTCATGAAATTCTTTAGCATAACGGTGCAATACAATGTAACCGATTGTTTGGCGGTAAGCTAACGGTAACATAATCTCCCATTTAATCAATTATTAATATCGCAATATAATTAATTATATTATTCTAGTAAACATATGCATTGTTAAAAACTGAAGTTACATCACGACAGTTATGATCGGGCTTCTGAAGCGTGAAGGCTTGAGTAAAGTATGTTATCTATAATCGCGATGCTTATGCTAAATGCCGTCTGTGCGTTGTAATACCTTAAAGTAAGAAGCTTAAGCCACTTAAAATATGCACAGCTCTAAATATCTTGTTTTTTAAGGTTAAAGAAACAATTTCACATCTGCGCATAGCTGTTCGTAAGTAATGTGTGTTCGTAAGTAATGTATGGCAGCTAAGTAAACTCATTACATCTGCGTAGATGACTTATCGATTGCAAACGATATGGACCTTTATCTTACCTTAATATCTCGGGACATTTTTACATAACGGCATGGTATACGAGCCATGTAACTGCGTACTGTGGTGATCACACAGGGTATATCTCAAAGAACAAAATATGCTTTTCACATCACACAAACATTTGTGCTTGATGGGAATTGATCACACGACACGCGACTCGGCAGTCAGGTTCGTTTACCACAACACCAAAGTGCCAATGAGATTAGACTTTCAAATTCTCTTAATCTGTATCACCGTCAATTTCCACTGAAGCAGTATGGTGGAGTATTCTCCAGGTTTCTGCTGCAATCGAGCCGGGAGGACGGATCCAATTAAGGCCATCATGAATAATTTTTATGGTAAGGTATATAAGATATAGGAACATAATGAAATAAATATTCTTCGTATTATTTGCTATCTTTTACGATATTTACGGCTACCGCAAAGAAATAACAATTTACTTAATATCTTAAAGCAGAAAGCTTCTCTTAAGAGTAAGTGAAAGTAAAGTTAAATCTTTTATTTTATAACTCTATGCTATTAGCTCTCAATATAATCATAAGGAAAGTTAACCACAGTGCAAGCTGGATGGAAATGCTTACGGGCAGTATTTATAAAAAGGTAATCTAATCTCATGGATTTTCTATGAATAAATAGTCAATAACTTCATTTGTATAAACTACTGCTCTTATAATGAAATTTAAAAAATATATACATATAATTATGTAATAAGCCTGATATAATATGAAAATCCATAGAGTGAAATCGGAATTTTCAAAAATGACACCTAGGAATAAATATGTAAATATGAAATGAAAAATGTAATAAGAAAAGGTAATAAGAAAACAAATAATCTGAAATTAAAATCTTTATTATCTTTGGCCTCAAGCCTATTCACACAGTTTCGAGAAACAAAAGTTATTACAATTTTCAATTCAGGTACCTGCAAACTGCATACCTTTTATAATATAATAATTTTCTTTTATAATCTTACTAAAAATATATTTACATACCTTGGGAAATTCATACTATTAAAGTAATTTTATTTCATTAACATATACAGAAACTCATTTCATCAGATTGTTTTTGTAAGCATTTCGTACATATCTGATAAAAATAAATTAACATAGCATGTTAATTTGTAACAATAATGTAGTATGCGAATTTTGTTAACACGCATGCAAGAAACATTGCAGATAACATCAATCAAGTTTCCTTTGACATTTGTATTAGTAATGCCATGAGTTGGTACCACATAGCTCATGACTGCTAATGTATTTCAAAAATTGAAAAACATGTCAAATTTATGCATATTTGTTGCAATAGGGTTTTATAATTCCTCTATATTTCATTTATAAATCGGCATTTTACGCAACTAAAATATGAGCCGCCTGTACATACAATACGTAATAATAGTAATATAAGCACACAAGAATCACTTAAGTACACAAAGTAACATAATACATTCTTTAGAAATGTAAAGTAATAAATTACTTGCTTTAGACAAGTTATTATTAATTATGAACGTTTCGGTTGAATTGAAATTATACAAAGAAAACGCAAAAAAATCAGCACTATTGCCCGCTTATTGCATCTCATATCGGATACAACATTTAAATAATATTATTGATTATGTTTTTTTTTAACCAGACACACTTTTTAATTCCAATAACTCAAATTATTTTTTTTAGAATTCCTGTTCCATTTTTAAAATATACGAGTAGGATCTACCTACTGTAGTTTTAAAATTTAATCTGACAATTATGAAATTCATGATGAGAATTATAAATTTAATATTTATAGGTATTAGATATTTTTTGGATTGGAATTCTGACCGAATATTCATGTGATGGATAGGACGTTATATTAAAGCCTAGCCTTTGAACGATACAGTAACGAACCTTCGTGCCAGGTATTATGACAGTAATGTTGCTGTAAATATTAGTGATTACGAATGAGTCTATCTAAAGAGTTCCAGCTGCAAGAGTAATCAATTTGCAAGTGGCCGTACCTTGACAGGTGGAAGTTGTTCGGGGCAGTCTTCGGCAGCGGTCGCGCCCAATCTTCATAGTCCGGTGACACACTTTCGTATATAAACGGTTCGTATGCCTCCATCAACCTGGCGATTGAAAAATAACAGGAATTGAAAATAAACTATTTCATTTTATTCATATCACCCGCGTTCGATTAATTTAGTTCACTACGTTCAGTGACGATATAAATCGAGTATGGCTTCCAAACTCCGAAGTGATTACTCACACTTAGTTTGCATCCTCATTGACATTGCTATATTTTATATTAAATGAATATAACTATTGGAAATGTAACAATAATATTTTATAACATTTCACACTACTATCTGAGCCCAAACTAATCACAGCCTATGTGCTACATTGATCAAGCAGCTGATAAGCATATTCTGAATTACCTTGATAATTTATTAGACCTAGAACACACCTACTACTTGTAGCAGCGCACATAAAAACAAACACCAGTTCGCTTCGTTATTAAATCGGCTAAGTAAGAATCACTAACAAATTATGTAGATTTTGTTGATGTATTTTGTCAGTAAAATGTAGGCTTGAATAAAATATAGGTAAATGAATACCTAAGTACTTATGAACATATATTTTTACACTTAAATTATATTTATTTTTACGATTACACATGAAATTAAAGATGCCCACGAGACTGTTACTAAATTTTAAATATTATCACAAAAATTATCAACAAATGTGAATCCCTGGGCGTTCCCACCAATATCAGTGTAGGTGTGCAAGTACGGTCCATAGTAACATATTAAAACAATTATAATTTCTCATCCGTGTCAACGCGATTGCGGGTAGATTAAATAATGCGAGTGGCTTCGCAAACGCGGTTGCGACCACTAAGCGTAATAACAACTTAGAACATACTTGACTTGACTTTCTAAATATCTATTAGAATTTTTTTAAACCGCGGAGTAGACTAAGAAAAACAATTATTTTGCAAAAGTTAATAATTTTATTTAGTTTCGTAACTTATAAGCCGTAGCCGAGGAATGCTACACCTGTTGTTACATTCGTTTTTGTTTTCTTGTAATTGGATTCCAGCTATTCGCTCGTGATAGTTCAAGTGCTTCCCTGCACATTTACGTAATTCGTTCAAAAATGAGTTGTTTTGTTAAGGCAAAGCTATTGTTTGTACTGGCTTATTATACCCAATATTCATTTTTATTTTTTTGCTTTCATTCTTTCTTAGTATCACGTAACTTGCCGAATACCTGCCTGCGTCATTTTCAAAATACTGCGGTTCTAGGTAAAGCAGTAGCGAGGTTTATATATCGGCAATGAATTTTTACACTTGTTCTTGAATACAATTTTCGCCAATGTAACCCTTTAATAAGGAAATGGCAATTATTTATTTACTCTTAAATCTAAAGTGATTTTATCAACTTGGGAGGTAAGTAGATACTTATGTCCTCACGTTGGGTAAGATTATTATAGCTTTGAAGGGTAATGATATTGAAGATTTCAAATAACAAGTTTTTTAATGAAACTAAACCTTGGTTCTACTTTATTACCTCTAACTGTGTAGCGAGCCTTTAATTAGTTATTGTACAAATTACTCGGCTATGTTAATAGCAATTCTCAAATTTTGAACCATTATATACCTACTTAAATCATTAGATATTACGAGATTATACAATTAGTAACTAATTAAGCAGCATAAAGGAAACGTGGAAGAATTAATTAATTAACATTCCAAGGCGTTTTTGTATGTAGAATTCCCAATAATCATCTAAGATCGTTCATATCAAGCAAATGTAAAATAATATCGATTCATGTTTACTGTATTTTTAATTTAGTTGTATAATAGTGTAATTGGTAGGCTTAGGTAGTTACATCGTGCTACAGATGAAAAACTAAACCCCGTGATGAATATGATTGCAGTACAGTCGATGCAACGGTCACTGTTGAGGTCAGTGTTAGTGACAAGTTTCTCTACATAAACATGAAACGGGCTGGATTCTCACAAATGAAACTTTCATTTGTGTAAGCAAAAAACTAGCGCATGTTCACACGATGGATCGTTATTATAACACAAAGCTAACGCTATGCCCTGTACCTGCGGCGCGATGCTTAACTTTTTTTCGCCATTACGCTCGCCGTGGAAGCTAACGTCACGCGGTTTTGTCATGGGAATGGGAACTTGCGAGGCATAAGTAAGAGTGAAATGGATTGAACGCTACGAGTAGTTATTACATTTGTGTCTTAAGCTAAATTACAGAAGGGGAAATTGATGAGCTCATACTAATTGCAGAAAGAATATTAACTACCTTGTCGATGAACTAGTGTGGTCCCACACAGTAATGAGAGTATGCAAAAAATTTGTTGTAATTTTAAATGCTTTCTTTGTACACACAGATGAGAAATAGTATCGACGAAGTTAAATGTTTCAAACAATTAACTAAATGTATTAAGTAGGAATTCGTATTGACTAACTCGACGATGGCAATAATGGAGTGGAAACATTAACTGGAGGGAAAATTGAAACGATTTTAAAAAGTAAAAGGGAATGTTGAAACAATGTACAGATAGTAAGTAATGGATCATAGTTTCTATCAAGAAACGAACTCCTATGAAGAATGATCAGGAAAACTTGACGTATCATCTTTGCATCGGCAGCATCGATTCACGATACAGAAATTATAGTCACTTGTAGGTTATTATGAAAAGGTAGATAAAACACATAAGGTGATAGAAAAAAGTAGAAAAGGTATCAAGAAAAAGGTAGCTGATGTTAAATATTGTTAATCGTTACGAATTATATTTTTGCATCGCCTGCATTTTGACGTCTTAGAAATCGCATCCACATGTGGTTCCTGTGCGTGATATCTATTATTATTCATCCCATTAGCGTGAAAATGTTTGCGTGTTTTGTCGCGGCTGCCAGTACCAATAGCAGAGTCTCTTCGGCGTGTGTGTTCACCACGCGTAAAGCCGCCGATTTATCTGTCTACGCTTATGTTAACTACGACGGACTATAATTGAAACCGTCATTTGATGGTAAGTTCAAAGACTCATTAGCTGAAACATCGTTGTAACTTAATTTTAAACGTCATTACTGACACCTACAGTAGACATTCTTTGGTTGAATGCAATATAAAATGTGACCACCACTACTATGAAAATGAAAGATTAAATTGGGAAGACTATATTCATAAAATCACACAGGTAGTAGATAAGCACTTTTTTATTTACGAGTATTCACAAATGTAAAAATTAATATTACGGTTCTGGTATTTTTTGATTATAACTCTATAAGAATCTTAATACATTGAACGAATTTTTTAACACATTCATTTGTTGTATATTAACCTTTATACATTAACATTTATACATTAGTTGTACATTAACCTTTATACCGCTATTTTTAGGTAAAGGATTCGAAACTTTCGACTAATAAACAAGGCACATAATTGTTACGAAACCGAATCAGTCAATCCTCATAAATTAATTCATCATACTTTATATTCATAGTGTGAGGAACATGCAATCACATATGACGCTGCATTTTCCGTAAGAATCGATTACGTATGGCAACGCAACGTAGTCTAAATACATAATATGCTAGTAACAGTTTGTTACCTGGATTGCCGTCTAGGTTTCCCATATCCCAGGTTTGCCATCATGTATTCCGGATGGTGAGGCAGCGACCTTCGCGATCTTGGCGGCGGGGGCAAATGCCCCGGCGGCGGCAGGGGGACAGGAGCGTAAATAGGTTCATAAGCCATAGGACGCGGCGCGTATATCGGATCCTCTACGTGCATAGATCTTCGGCGTTCTTCTGCAATTGATTACAAATTGTATAAATTGCAATTCCATTTTCATTCAAATAACGTAACGATAAATGGAATTCGTTACTTAATTACCGTAACAGATTTGTAAATGGACTATAAAAAACAGGACCGCTATCCAATAGACACTAATACAAGTCATCCATTTCAACTATTATGCTATAGAGTAAAATCCATTAAAAATTTCGCAATTGTGAACCTAACACAAATGTAGCCATTTCAAAATATTGGATGCGGTAACGACAATAACAAAAGGCATTTTGCACAAATTGGTAACGATTTACAATCAAGCAATTACAGTCAGAATGTTTGGCACTCATTAATATTTTGGTAAGTAATTAAATAACACCAGCTAATAATTATTACAATCACATTTTAATTGCATATTGCGGTAGATACAATTAAACAGACGTCAAAATTTTACTTGCGTGAACAATATGATATACATGTATTTAGTAATAATGTAATGTATAACGTTATACACATTTATGTATAAAGCTATATAATTTAAATAAAATGCTATGCTGGATATTCACACATAGATATATATTTTATTAAGTAAAGATGTAAGAAATAAGCGCAGGTAGCTACGAAACTTACGAATTGGTGCATGGCCGTACATAGCCATGTCGGAATAATCTAATCTGACGGTCCTGGACAATTTTCTGCTGTATGTTGCATACTCAGGTGTTACATGTTCACGGTGTGCAATGTTCATTTTATGATTCGGCGTAATATCCTCTCCAGAGTCATAGTTTTTTGTAGGAACATAATAAAAACTTGCACTGACAGGCTCGCCGGCAAACGAATTCATATTATCTTCTTGACTCGATTCCGGTGTCTCTCCTTGTATCATCCCGACGGCTTCATTGTCCCATGGGTCGAGATATACTCTATGATTTGATGTCGGAGACTGGTCTTCTTCCCCCTCACTATCAAAATCCACCGCCGCCCAGTACGGACTACCCGCGTGCCCCGGCATTGTTGTTTTAAATTACTCACACTGATTACACTTAAATAACGTCAATTCGAACTATGAATTTATTCACACTGAAACAATAGCAACTGCGTTCGGACACACTACCATTGCCACAAGTTTGCACGTACTATCCACACATGGCAGTGTGTATTTTATGTGCTTCGCTTCGAAACACTCATTCTTATTCTCATCACGGCACCGAGAATATTCGACAGACGACCGAGACAATTGGCGGGAATTTATCAGAGTTACGCATGCGCGGGAGCACGTCCCAGCACCTGACTCGATATAGCGCATGCGAGCAAGCAGTCGCTGTCGGTAAATGAAGATGCAATCCACATTAAGAGAAATGCTCGCGAAGTGGGGTTCGCACGCAATTGTCAATACGAGTATGTTTATGTACTTAAATATTATGGTTCTCCAAGAGCGTGTTGACAAATGAAATATGTACATCAAAGCGTGTTATAGAACATTCTCATTGAATTAAGGTTGATTATGGATAAATATTTGAGCTTTGTACGCTATATACGCCTTAAATAAACATACACGTAGGTATGTTGTTAAAAAAGAAATCTGAAATTAGGTACTTATGAAAATTTATTATTTACTTAATAATTTATATATCGTAGTAGCAAAAGACAGATTGACAACAAAATTGTACACCGAATAAGCCTTAATAATATATGAATTAATAACTGTAATTTACTACAATAATACAATGGTTTAATATGAAAAATCAATTTTTATATACTCTATGCACAAAATGTAGTTTTCATATGTTTTTGATCTAGTATGAATTAAAATAATTAACTTTTATAGTACTTATTTCACTTAAATATGATGTGAATAAAATACAACATAATGTTACTTTGTGCTTAATTGTGTCAATCTTTGAACATTGTATACAAATCATTTTAAATTTTGAAAATAATATTCCAACCTCAATCTCGTATTATTTAGCTAATAGGTAGCCAACCGCTCTATCGAATGTGTTTAAACTCAGAGCTTCTGGTTATTCTCCGACGAAATTTATCTGTCTAAACTTTAGTTCATAGTATTGAAATAAAAGAACGACATTTATCTAAAACCATTACGTAGAGCTAGTGTTCAATTAAGTATAATACAATTGTATTATACTTAATTGTGCTACTATTTATATTTGACAATTTGAAAATATGCCTTTAGCAATAAATATAATAGCATTGTAGGGACAATACTACTCTGATAAACTTCTAAAATCCCTCGTAGAAAAATAATTACTGTTATGCATTACGTGTGCTCAATGTCCGAGTACTCAAAGTGACAAAAAAGTTTCAGTTTTTTTTGTTTATGGCAATAAATAAATTGTCTAAGCTGTCTTACTTCGCGCCAGAAATACGCTAACGTCAAGTTTTCTTTTGTTGATGTTACAAGTTATACATTATACTGAATTAATTTTAACTTTCGTATAAATAAGCGGAACTTCTAGTTTTAATCGTGATTATTAGACAAGTGTATCGAAATAAGTAAGAGATCTCTCGGATTATTGTTTAATATTCACGATTCATTCGGACTTTTTGTACATACTACCTACTCTTGCCGACATCATCCATTCCTCAACTTAGAACATTTATGGCACAGGTTCACTACTTCTGCTAAATGCGTGTATGTTTGTTTATTAAGAAACTGCTATTAGTATGTTTTTGGCTGAAAATGTTGTAATTGTGTTATTATAAACGCAATAATTGATGTTTTAGTAATGCCGGAAATGGCAGACCGGTTAGTAGGACTAGAGAACATTTTGAACGATATACAAAGGTGTGCCTTAAATAAAAAAAATTGCGAAGATATAGTGAAAGCGGTCGATTCGGACCCTAATATAAAGCCCGAAGTAATCGAGAAGTTGTTAGAGTTATGCATTCAAGATCCAAAAGATGTGACACATGCTGTGTTGATGACAACGATAGTTTCTACAATAGCAAAGAAGGTAGACGTAAGTAATTTATTGCTTCTTATTTTATTTAAGTTTTTTTTTATTTTCAAATAGCAAACTATATTGTTATTGGGTAAGTTATCATTTTCAATGACTTATCACTTGGTTAATGAATTGTCTAGTTAGTTAATGTTCGTGATAGTGATAGTTAGTTATGGAGATGGCATAACAGGACTACTATTTCTATTTTTTTGTTTTATAATATGGAAGGAGAAGACAAGCATGCAGTCCACCTGATGGTAAGTGGCTACTGCCCCCCATGGACATATGTAATGGACCCCAGACAAGATTAGATTCCTATCTCAGCTCGACCACGGATGCGCCTCTTCCCCTGAGGACTAAACTGGAATGCCTCGAAAAAATATGTCTCTTTTACCACACCCTTCAAATCAGAACACAGCAGTGCTTGACACTGCTGTTATAAGGCGGAACTAGGTGTGGCGGTGGTGCCGCCGGAGTCGAACCACAGAGGGTTCTACCACCTTCAACTTTCTATTTGTTCCTTCAATAATACACTAGGAGTTTTAATGTTATCCTGTCTGATGGGAAGTGTAGTTGTCGTCCAAAGATATATCTTTCAGCCCTATAAAATTCCTATTCACTGTTGTTTTGAAGCATCATAAGTTACATTTGTCATCCTATTATTTCCTTCCTTGTAGGAGAGTGACTATGTGGTCTGCCAACTTAGGATGAATATGTTAAACATAGCAGAAGTTTTCTGTGCTATACTTTAAATGCTCATCCTAATCATCATCATGTGTAAGCACTATTCTTATTCCTCGATAATCCTATTCCCACATCTAACATGCAATATAGTTAGCTATAGGGAGTTTTAGTAGGTAGAAATGCCTCTATAAGCAGAACACCAATTCATTTTTATAACAAGACATTACAACTAATTTCAGGCTGGAGAATTTATTGTTAAACCTGATTTGAAGCCTTCTATGCTGAAGTTGTTTCATATGACCAAAACAACTATATATAGTACTAGGTCAGAAATCATTATGACCCTGTACTTTGAAGCATTATTGGCATACCCTGATGAAGTATATTTGAAGTTGGAAGAAAAATGCTTCAATGAAATAAAGGAATTGATATATTTGTACACTCATCAGAAAATACCCATTGAAGTCCGAGTGCAGGTAAATTCAAAAACCACAAAATGCTCAAATGCCACTTATAATGAAATTGAAACTGTCTATTATTTAAAAATTCATAAAGCTATAGGTAGATGGTAGAATATATTTACACTTCGCCTGGGGAAGTCCCATTATTATATCTATTGTTATAGTGAATATGTTGTTGCAACTGGAACAAAAATTATTATGTGTTTGGGCATGATGCATACAGAAGTTTCATTAATGCACTGTGTGTTTCATTTTTTGCTGAAAAAATCATACACCAATTGTCAGAAATGTTGGTAATCCTTAAAAAATCTGCATAATATTATGGTTTCAAACTATAGGGATGTTTATATTTTTCAGCCTATACACATGCTAGTCAAAAATCTAAAGGTGCTACCACCAGATAAAAGATCAAAGGTAGTAAAGGAAGGCATTAACATTTGGTTTTTAAAATTGATACCAAACATTATGGTATTCGCAACAACGCCAAATATCAAAGTAGAGACTTATCTCGAGGCTTTAGAAATAGTGGTAGATAACCTTCTGTGTGTTGACTATGCCGACAACCCTAATTGGCAAATTGTTCTTCAGTCCATCTACACACCACAAAAGTAAGTATATTTTTGTTTATAGTATAATTTTACTACTTATAATTATGGCATAGTAATTATAGAGTGCTAAGATATAAATATTTACAATCAGAAATAGCATATATTTATAAATATCATTTAATGTATCCGCTTGTTTACTTTGGTTTTATAACAATGAAGTGTTTATATATAGAGATACACAAACATTACAATATTTGAGACATGAAAAAGCCAATTTTGACCAGTGCTCTAAGCAGCATTGTAAAATTAAGATCTAATAGATCTCATGCGACATACAACTACATGAAGGACCCGATTAACAAAAATATCTTCCTTTTAGGTATCCAGCGATTATGAAGAATCTCTTGGAAAAGGGTAGTGACATCTGGCATAGGTTATGGATGGTCTTTATAAAGATGCTAAAAAATCAAATAACAAAAAATAGTAATAGTGTGGGTAGTCCTATAAACTCAATGCTGCCTGTTGTTGAAACTGCTTTTAAAATGGATGTCGTGAATCGATGCAGAGCATTTCGCTGCTGGAGTGTCTTAATAGATAATTTTGCTACAGAAACCAATGAGGTTTATATAAATAAAAGGATTAAACTACTTCTAATACCTCTCTGTTCCAACAATGCAAAAGTTGAAGAAACGGCTATATCTAAATTAAAAACTTGGTGGCATTTAATTAGCTGTTTTCATAAAAAAGTGAACAATTTTTCTGAAGTCATATTGAAACCTTTCTTACAATTCTGCTTTGGCAAGCCAGTTCATAATCTCAAACCAGTATTTATACCAGGATTATTATCTGATAAAACCAAAGAATGCTCCATAGAGGCTTTTGCTGAAATTCTTGGTCATCATAATTGTGAGGGCTGTGTTTTTTTACCGAAACTGAATGCCAAACTACTCAATACGAAAACATTTGTTGCGAACTGGAAAGACTTGATATATTGCATGAATGCAGCCATCAAAGTTACAGCAGATAACCCACATAAACTCAGGAAGCCACTCAGATGTGCTTGGCTATCATTTTTAAAAGATATTGATGAATTGCCTGATAGTATTGTTGCAAGTAGTTTATTTAATGAATTACTAGTGATGCTGGAAAATTTAATACGGGTATGTTGTACTGCAATATTAAATAAATAATTTCTTTTTATAAAATACATTAACTAATTTATTGACCGTCCTAGGACTGCCGTGCGGAAAATTTGACTGATATTGTCTTATTTGATATACTAATGTCATTTTTTGATGGAAACGAGAAAATGATCCAACTTCTGAAACTCAAAGATAATGAGGCGACTGATATACAGAAAATTATTTCCATACTGCTGAATCCTTCATTTGAAACACTATACCATAGGTATGTACATTATACAAATTGGAAATATTCAGATTGAAATAGTATTTCATTCACCAGGCACTAAATTCAGTGCACTGATCTTGTTCCTTTACTCATGTTTTAAGTGTATTATTCTATATTCTCGTTATTATATATTTTTCTATAACAAACAGTTTCAATAGAGTTAAGTTAACATCATAATTTAATATTCAATATGTGATATTTTTCTTTCAATATCTTATGATTATATATGTAACTATCGTACTAGAGAATTTCAGTTTCTTATATTCAATCTTACATCATGGACTTGCAGATATGATATGTCGGATTTAGTAGTGAAGTTAAAACCATTTGCTAACTTCATTGTTGACAAATGTTTTAACACACCCGCATCTATCAACACCCTCTTAGAAAAAATGCCTGGAACTTACAATTCCCTTGTACTATGGACTGCACTGACCGCGACAGTACATGCAAAGATGAATAATGGAGAAATTTTAAGAAAAATGTTACCTTGGCCTCTGAAACACATGGATTTATTTATAAAGGTATGTGTTAAATATGTTTTTGTATAAAATATGTAATTTAAAAGCAAGTATATGAAATATCTTCTTCTTAATATATGAAAATGAATGTTTGTCTGTATGTTTATAGAATCGAATAGAATCTGTTTATAGAATTGTAAACCATACATTTGATCATGCGATGATCTTTAGTAAAGTTGTTCTGCATTAGCCCACATAGGTTTCTGAGCTGATACGACGAAATTACGACAGATGGCGCCACTGTTTTCCCTTGAAATTTATTTACTTGATGGCGTAGCAACGCACACTGGGTACAGCTAGTTAATATAATAAGTATATATACATATATCCACTTTTTTTCATATTGCAGTACAATACAGAGATAGTCAAGTAGAGGAAGGAATTTTTTTTGTGAAACTGAAAACATGGCTTAAATCCAACCACCTGCATAATAATATGCATTCATAATAATCCGACCACCTTCATAAAAGAAGGCAACAATAATGTTGACTGGCCTCGTGGTCGATCGGTTAGAGGCCCTGACTGTGAAACCGGAGGTCGTGGGTTCGATTCCCACCCAGAACAAACATTTGTGTGATGAGCA
>DWQT01001902.1:0-15413 GCA_018244895.1 Myscelus amystis hages
TTACACAATCGGATGTTAAGTAAAACTGTATTGAGATTTATTCTAAAAGCTACGATAATTTTAAATTGAATTTACAAAACCCTAGTTCATAGGTGATTACTTCTCAGAATAGCTTCAGTAGTAGTTTTTCTCCAAAAACCCGATATCACCACTAAATTATTACAAAGCACAAAGTGTTGCGTCTTGAATAACTTTGTAATTAGTTAGTGTAATTAGGTCAGCTGCTGAAGCCACGAAGCAAAGTCCAAATCATCTCCTTTTCATGTAGTAACTACGATGATTTATTGTTTGTTATTATCCACTCTTTTCCCTTTACCTACCTATAGAAAGAGAAAAATTAGCTTGGAAATCTTTCGTATAAACTGTGTGAAGCTTTTTTTACAGAAATTTGTAAAAGATTTTTGTCGTTTTCCTACACAGTAAGTTTTGTAAGGCTTTGATGGTCGAGTTTTCGTAACCAGCTGAAAACTTTGTTATTCAGCGATGTAATTTTATGGACGGATTTCAAAATACAATCATTTAATTTGGTCGACGTCTTGGGACCCTTTTTCCACAATATTTCTGTACTGGGATGTATAAGCGCTATGTTGAAATTGTTTCTGTAAGTTCTGTTTCACCTCGTTTAATTTCACAAACCGTTTGATTCAAAAGTTAGTCGTTAATTGCTGGCATGCGTGAGGAGAACACATCGTATTATTCATTATACTAGTAATTTTTCGTGATTTATAATTTTCAGTGCTTTATCCTGCCTTCTATAACACAGCTCGTTATTTAGTTGTTTTGCGTTGCTAAGTTCCTTTGGCTTTATAGGACATTTAATTCGTTTATTTGTTACTATGGAAACATGTGTTTGGTACTACTTAAACTTGTCATTGAGTACACGTTTAACAGTAATTTGTAGTATTGGTCGTTCCCTCACTTTAGTCCATAATCCCCGTAATTGGGGACGTATGATCAGTGCGTTACTTATTAGAAAATTATTTTGAAATGATGTCTCGTGTTTACAACCACTAAAAGAAAATTATATCAGCACACTTATATGTGTGCTCGGCTAATCATTTAAATATAGCGACAATGCTACTCTTCATGCGTTTTACAGGAAAAATGAAGCTCTTCACATGAGATAGCTACATCGTATTCAACGTAATTTCGTTTTGTTTTATCTTAGGATATATATGAGTATTTTGTACGGTTTCACTACTTTTTGAGCCGTTTATGACATAACTATTGTTTGCGAGAAAACGAAGCTTCACGAAATTCTACTAGATTTATGTCTAAAATGTATGTCGAGTTTATCTAGCGCACTTAGACAGTACAAGTGTGCGTCGTACTTTTGTGCACTTTGTCGGCAAGACGTGACAACACGTGCCGCGTGCCACGCCGCCGCCGCCACCACAGTCAATATACGGGAATCTCCTTCCTCCTTCTGTTTAGGATTTTTTTCAGCTTTAGTTTTACAAAACACTCCAGTTTGATATATAAATACATGATCAATAAAAATCTATGTGTGTATTATAATTTAAAACATTTGAGTTTAGTGCCCAATTCGCAGAACAACAAAATATGAGAAAAATAAACCAAACTATAGCAGACTAATATTCGTATAACGGCGTATAGTATGCAAATAGACGATAGCTTTTACACTACAGTACATGGAAAATCGACGAAATGAACGCCCCGAAGTATGCGATGTCTCTTGTGTAAATTTCGTTATGTAAAAAGTAGCGACATCCCTACAACACTCGTTATACAAGATAGAAGGCGTGATAAAAAATTCAGCACGCGCTCGATTCCGTTTTACAGTATCTGGTGGCGGCTGACCTTTTTTTACGATATGTTCGCTATTACTGCGGATTTTATTTTTGTAAAACTTTTCACGGGAGCGAAGTCCATTATGACGACTAATTAACCTGATATATAATTAGCAACGTCAAAAGGCTTAGTAACATTTGTAACTGATAAATTATATATGACCTACACGTAGTCGAGCATACATTCGTCACTTGATTGAGTCCCAGTCAGTTTAGTATTGAAATTTTCTATTACAATTTACAACTTCAATTTCATTACGTACGAGTATATCCCAAATCGTAGCAATTTCTATCATACCGAATTGTATTATGATAAGAGATTTTGTAGGAGCAGGACTGGGACGTGAGTTGACCGAGAACGTTGGATAATGTGTACCTTAAGGATAAAAATGTTGCTTTAATTTAATTAAAGAGGAACTTCGCGCTAATATGCTTGCGTGTAACTTTTATGCACAAACTTTTTGAATATGCGACGCAACGCCATTCCCGTTTGATGTCTGTTGCTTGGATGTTTTACGTCCAGTTTTCAACGTTGCATACTAAATTAAGTTTGTTGTTTGAATACTTAGTTACCACAGAGGAGACTGAACTGAGTCAGATGAGTAGTGAAGGTCCGAAACCCGTACAGAATACTTACACTTTATATCGGCAATTTTTATTCTGTTCACCTTCTGATGCTATTATGAAATTATGATATTGTTAAGTCTACTCAAAGATATCGTTTGAGTTTTCTATTCAATTCGTTCTTTTATTGACGTAAGTTCATGTTTTACATTACATGCCGTTATTCGGACACAATTGCTGTGCTTTTAAAAAGCACTAAATTAGTGGGTATTATCCCACTGGCTCTGATCATATTGACTCTAACAATGTCATTTAGAACCGTAAATTGTGCCATCTGACCCTCCTCAAGGGAAGCCAGGCATTTGTAGAAATGAAAGAGCTCAGGGTCCCCAGCCTAGAAACTTTTTAAGTGGAACCAATATTAAACATATATACCAATACAGTTGCTCTTGTACAATATTCATTAAAATTAACATAAGAAAATAAGTACCGATAATATTTACATTTTATAATTTAATCAATTTACATAGTATAAAACAAAGTAGCTTTCGCTTCCTGTCTCTATGTATGCGTAGATCTTTTAAACTACTCAACAGATTTTGATGCGGTTTTTTTTAGTAGAAAGAGCGATCCAAGGGGAAGGTTTGTATGTATAATAACACCCATTCTAAAATATAATAATAAAGTAATGATTTAACGCGCGTGAAGCCGCGGGCAAAAGCTAGTATACATTAAAATTAACATAAGAAAATTATTTAAAGTACCGATAATCATTACATTTTATAATTTAATCAATATTTACCTGTTAAAAAAATAATCGTATTCCGAAGTAGATTAATACTTTTACGAAACAATAGGTGGGGTAAAATATCTTCAACGACAATATCCATGCACGTGGAATAAGCAATACATAGAACAACATTGGATGGCACATTATCAGCTGGGAAGAACTGAAACATTATGGATCACCATGAAGGACTACGGCCAAGCTGTAACCTATCATATACTACTAATAATAAAAATAAATTGTTTTAATAAAGACAGGTTTTGCTTAAGTCTAAGTGGAAACCTGCCCATCACTTAAAGGTCAAAGTGTGAGAGGAGCTGTCCTAACAGACGCAATACGTCCTCGCATGCGAGATTTGGTTTGTTGTGAGTGGGGCTTAAGATGTCCTACGTCGTAGGCTTAGACACAAACATTTGTTTATTTGCTTGGACATCATAATTCTAACGGAGGTGCCTTTTGACACGAAAAGGACAGAATAAATATTTGGTTTCGGCCGGATGGTATTATATTTGTTCTGTATTCCTTCATCTAATACGATATAACGTTAGACGTAATATAAATAACAAGAATCTCATGTAGGTACTCGTATGTATTTATTTTAAATATAGAATGTAATTTGAGAAACGTTTTCTAATTAATTCAGTTTGCATAGTTTGGTTATGATACCAAATTGTGCAAAATTAACGAGGATTTGTTGGGTCACATTATTATTTTGGCGTAATGCAAAACTTAAATTAAACTACAATGTTGCATTGTAAACTGGTTTAACGAGTAAGCCGAAGTCAAGGCAATTTGCAAAGTAGACACAAGTCCTTTAAAAGTTCAGTCCCGTGGGGTACATAACGTTGGTTTCAAACATATCGTAGAAGCCTCTTACTGTCGGTTGTTACTGTTGTTAGGACATACTGTTCGCGAGCAAGAAATACAACGTTGCAAAAGAGTACTTTAGACGTTCGTAGAAAAGCGAAATTATGTTATCTTGCTACTGAAGTCGAACGTCCACAAATACGGCAATGGTTCTTATTGCTCCAGTGATTTTATATATTTCATTTAATACTTCAATGTAACTTAAGGTATATGAATACATGAAGGGCTTGTAGCCTTGATGTAGACGTTGATATTAAGCGACAGAGGGCGCAGTCGGCATCGCTTTTCACTAAGATTATGTACTTGAGTGCATATTAAGGAGTCGGCCTCGGTGTGGCTACTGACCCGTAGGTACTTTCACCAATCCGCACTAGAGCTGCAAACGTGGAAGGAGATCTGAGTGCTGTCGAATGTAAAAAAAGTTGCAGAATTGAATGATTTCATATTGAAACAATTCATATTTGTTGTTTGCGCTATAATAACATCGATATAGGCGTGCACAGGGTGCGACGAAAAAATATTAATTTGTCGCTGGTAACGAAGTTTGTCCATACGAATATCAGTAAATTATTTGTAGATATTTATAAAAATCATAAAAATGTAACGTTATTAAGCAAGCGTGTTTCATAGACTGGTTTTTACTAGTATTTACGAAAATTAACTAATGTACCTGTTGTACTCATAATATATAATTATAATATTACATATTAATCCGACAAATTTGGCAAACGACCCGTATTACGTTCAACTCTGAAAAGTAAATATTTTAAGGCAGTTTATTTCTATCCATTTACGTTCATATTTGACCGACCCCTACTTACTAAAATTATAATTACACTGTACCTACGTATGGCCTCAATATGTAATGTAAAGTCTGTATTTCACAAACTACGCAATTTTTTTTATATAAAATAAGATAAAAGAAAAAGAAACAATTAAAAGAGCTTTAAAAATTTATTAATATTTTTGTATAGGTCGTTAATAATAATAAGTAAAAATGGGATTTTCAGTTTTAGGAGTTGTTGATTGAAAACATTCTCAGCAAAGTTGTACAAACGTCGCATCGCCAAGAATGGCGGCATCTCACGCCGCGTCGCTCGGCCGCGGCCGCTGATCAGCAGCCACCAGCTGGGCCTGTGCTCACATCCAGCGCTAACAAGGCGGTATTCGTTACATTATTCTCTTTAATTCAAACGACACTTTAACTTGAATGTTATCGTTCTGAATTCTGCTATTGACTTTTTTTTATTCCAGTGCTGCAGACGTCTCCTTACACAGTGAAAAGGTTTTAAGCTATAATCCACCACGCTGGCTTAGTGCGAATTATTTAACAATATTTGGGGTCTATTAAAAATAAATATTAATATGAAGTCGGTCAAAAATAGATGAAGATACAAGTTACGTGTTTATAAATGATGTAGCTCTATATTCAATAACATGTTTATCTGTTTTTAAAATATAGGTACACAACTGAAATAATTTGAAAATAACGCAACATAAAGTTTTACCTTTTTTATATACCGTATTGTTTCGATATCTCGGGAAGTGACAGGCCTTTGTTATACCAACGTCAATTTTTATGACAGACAGACCGAAGAAACAATTGGAAATAAAGAGAAATACCGCTACAACCGTCGCACCGTCGCAAATTGTCCGTCCAGTTGTGGCATTTTTCACTTGTATGTATTTCTTTGATGCATACATATTTTGTATATATACATATTTCATAAAATACATACGTACATACATATATATATTTCAATTCTTACAACACGTTACTAACGAATAATGCAGTTATTAGTTAGAGTATTTTTTTACATTTAAATACCCTCGCAATAGAAAATATACTCGTAACACACCAAGAAAGAAGCAGGCCATTTATCAAGCGAGATTTCTAGACCCGAGCTAGGTTTACTTGGAAACCATATATAAAATTCGCAAGAATTGCTACTTGCATACTAGCAGCTACCCTTAATAAAATGCGGTGTAATGTTTCGTGCAGCTCACGCTTTAAATCTTTTGAATAAACTACGAGCTTTAAAGAATACATTGCAGTCCAAGGAAACCAGCGCGGCTATGCGGAGTTTTCAACTAATTCGGTGGAAGTGAGCTCTGCCTTTCATTCTACGCAAACTCTTTAATTTGCCTGCAAAGCGTTCTTGTACTGAAAGGCTTGATGAAGATTAATTACGGGAAAATTATTCGTTCTAACCAGACTTGTTCGATGCAGTAGAATTTGTTTGCCCGTAATTGGAATAAATATATAAATTTGGAATTCGATTCTTAACTTTCCCTTTTATTTATTATACGGCCCTCATTAAAGCTCTTTAGAGCTATTATTAAATATAATATAGTCGTAGGTTACACGACTTTGCCGCTTAGTTCTGTAGTGTAAGCCGTTTTGACGGAAAAGGATAAACTATAAACATTTTAATACCTTTGCTTCGCACATATTATGATAAAATAGACTTTGAAGAGTACGAATATGTATTGATCTACCTTATATTATCGTTTATTAGCCAGCGTAGTTACACAGTCTCGGATTTCCCCATTGTGCAAGGGATCTCATTGTTTCTTTAGTAGTTCAAATTATCTTATAATCTAGTCGAGTTATAATATCATGCAGAGCTGCTACAGCAATGACCTACTTTGTACATCAACTCAACTGTTATTAAATATTAAATAGTTCTCCGACCTAAAGACTATCTTCTGGAAATCATGAATTATTAATTGTTAATACAGATCATACTATGGTTATGTTTTTCTTAGAAATTTTCGATTATATTGCTTTTGTGATATATTGCTATTCAAATATACATATGTATAACCTAGAAAGGTGTGTTTATTTAAATGAAAGCTCTATCTTAAATAATCTGTTATCTCGATTAAAATTCGGATTCGACACCCGACAAGTGGGAACCAGCTCTTACGTCGCATTGTCACCAGCTGCGTTGAGCTTCGTAATATTGTTATTGCGAATAGGTGAAATTTGAATTTAGTTTTGTTGATTTGTTTATTCATCTTTTGCCAACTTTAAACCAATTTATCAGTATTAAAATTATATTTCACATAAGCTTATCAACCTATTTACGACACGTGTTTCATAAAAGCTAGTAAATTTTGTGTGGTCAATGACACCTAGTTTTCATAACATGTGAACATTTCTTGGATAAATCGATAACAAATAAATACATAAACATAATGGTATAAGAAACAGATATGATATAGAATGTTTTTCAGATTAAGGTTAATGATAATTAATTGACTTATATTAGCTAAAATATCAAAATGTTTGAAGCTCGTACGACCAACGGCGAGGGTAAGGCGGGCCTAATTAATTAATTCTCAACCCTCAGTCGCTCCGTACGATATCACGTGGACCGCCAACTGAGTAAGTTGGGATAATGTGATATTAATGTTATTCGCACTAATTTGCTGGTGGCCTCGGAATGAGGTCACGCTAACTTCAAATTGTCTAAATAATTACTGAGCCGCCAGGCCACTGTGCATATTAGTAACACCAGTTTCAGGAACTTCAAAGTTTGTAAGTAATTAGGTCGTGGTGTTGCTAGAAATATACCTATACACAAAGAACGTAATGAATATATGAATCAAAGGATTTTGTGTTAAATCAAAACATCAATTTTGTAAAATGTTACAAATGGCTTTTCCGGGTTGCTGTGAATGTTTCTGTGTAATTCTGCTTGTTTATAACACATGTTACATAGCGGTAGTTCAATGTGAGATATAAATATCAGACAGCGACTACTTAACATTATGTTGACAGCGCATTTTTGTATCAAATTATAATTTGTCTGGTACTTAGCACAACTGAAGTCTGTCTGAGCACGCTTACTAAACGCTTGGAAACATTTAGCGTTCCGAACTTCTGTTTCTTTTTCATAACATTTTATGTTTAGGTATCATTTCTGTATCTGATTAGCTGATACTTATGATTTTTGCTATCGTTAAATTTACCCACCAGTGCCCACTGCTACACATGGTTTTCTGGATACCCCTGTTCCCTCAACCCTGGCCACAACGTCGGTCCTAGCGGTAGGCTGGTCTATTCTATATCGTCCAGTAAGTGTCCAGATTGCCGTTCAAGAACCTTTTAGTCCCTACAATATTTAGTTCTTCGGGACATAAGGCTAATACTTACGGTAATATATTTTTCCAATTAGGACTCCCACTGCTTGGCGTCGATCGCCTGCATCGTCGTGATACGGGCACTGTTGCTCTTTCCAGCTGTCTTTGTGTTTCGTAAATGTGTTTAGTGGAGCGCGTGTCATCACAGTACATTCGTGGCGCGTCCAACTGACGACGCAAACAATTTACTGTGTACACCAGTGGAATGGAGTTACAGCATTGCGCTTTATTCGCGAAGAGCATTTAAATGGACTGAAGTTTATTTATTTAAAAGCAGTATCTGGTGTGGGTAAACCAATCGAGTTCCAAAGCCTTCCCGAGTTCCAACCCTGTTTCTTATATTGCGATATTTTTAGTTATTACAAGTTTAAAAAAATCGCTAATCAAAAAAATGTTAGGCCCACTTTGTAACCTGTAATCTTGTTCTGAAATATCGATACTTGTTTCATACCAGTCTAACGCAAATCGATTCTAATTGTATTGAATTGTAACAACAAAATGTTCATATTGACCAAGTAACCTTTTGTAGATGATATCTAAAATTTGATTACAAATGTGTGTGTGTGGTATGAGTAAGCTAATACATTAATAACACTGACTTGTTTCATACACACTGTATTGATTAGTTACAGGTTGTGTAAGATAGCATTTTCTTGTATTATGCATTACTAGAAAGTTCTTGTGCGATATGAAATTATTGCCTACAGAGGTACAGATTTTATAAAATTAAGGATAAGTACTATAGTAATATGGACATATATGTACGTATTTCAAAAGTCTGGTGTACCTAAGAATGTTATATGTACATATGTACGATAGTAAGTTTGGTATGTAATGAGTGTGCTCTGCTAGTGATAAGGAAACAAGAAAAGTAATTTGTCACAAGTTTATTCCCAATCTTTGGACCCTATAATGCATTATAACTAATAATGACATAATACAACATTGCCATAAATTAAAAGATATCGAAATGTTCATAGCGATTCGCCCAATATTTTACCACGTCTTGTTCATAAAACCAATGTATTAGAGCTATAATTACAAACGTGTAAGTATTAAGATTGCAAACTCGTTTTACAAGAGGACGTATCCAAAGCAGTAAATCTACAAAGCAAGTTAAAAGCTCAAATTTCATTTAATAATTATATCTAATCTTGTTATCCGCTAAACACCTATATAATTTACTAAAATTAACCTTTAACATTACAATAATATTATTATATATATTAAACAGGGTCGTATTTGTATCTTATAAAACAGTAAAAGAAACCCAAAATGTTTAAAAGATTGAAGAAAGTCTGAAGATTGAAAAAGTTCGTGTAATTTTAAATCGAATAGTCTATTGGGAGTTTTACTTGGAGACTCGTGCGAATATTCAATATTTAATATTCGAGGGATATCGGATGAATAAAAACTTCGATTGAGGATGAGCTCAAATTTATTTGAATTAACAATGACGTCTCCAGTACCACAATACTCCATGAAGTAAGAAAAGAAAAATTCATGAACATCTATAAAAGTTGTAATAATGATAATTAAGCTAAATTTATCACTATTTTTACAATGTCATTATGTTTTTTTTTTTCTTAAACCACAATAACACTTTACCATCGCTCTAAAAGCTTTAAATAATCCAAGTCACACAAATCTAACAATTAATTACTATCTATATAGTTTGTATGGTTTACTTTGCTCGATATACAAATAAGTTACGGCAACGTCCTAACACTTCTGTTGCCGAAATTTAAAACGAAACCATTAATACTGAAATCCGAAGCGAAGAGCTAAAAATATTTTGGTAATTAAGCCATATAATCCATTAGCCTAGGAAGTAACGATGAAAATAACGTTTAAACGATCTATTGCGACGTGTCAAAGAAAATAGCGCGACACTACTCGGCCACTCGCGTGCGTGACGACCGCGCTGCGAACACAATCTAATCCACAATATTCACATCCTTCACGTACGAAAACAACGCTTACTAGGTATTTGATACTCCGAAAGATTATTTTTATTTTTCCTTTATGCTATTCATATGTATTTCTTAGAATTAGTATTTAATTAAATTTATTAAGGGGCACAGAATTGATATGTTTCCGATGCACGGTGTTTGTGTGTTACCGCTTCACTTAACCTAACTTGCAAGGCGATGCTACAGCCCTACTCTACCCTATCACATGCGGGCCAATGTCACGCGTCTCCAGAGTCGCGGGTCGCGATGTTCCCAAAACATGCCACGCGTTCCTTTTTCACAGTAAACGTTAACAAAATAGAAGTAGCGCATCAGTTTCGTACACAATACAAGAAAAAAAAAAACAATCCGCGGCCCACAAAAGACATATTGTTATGCAAGCGAAGAATAAGCAAAGACGGAGCTATTATCAGATCGGCCGAGAAGCCGCGGCGGCCGGCGACGGCGCGGTCAGTGCATAGGTACTCGACTAAAAGCTTTCCGGTCACGAGAACCGTTACGAAAGAGTACATCAACAAAACGATCGCATTGTCAGCTCTCCGCACTGAAAACAGCTCCGTCGGCGTGCCGCGGTCGCCCACCGACCCAACCTGGAAAACACCCTGGCGTGACATGTAGCCGATTGCATTAAGTAGTAGACGAGGATACAGAATAAACGTCTCTATGAAACCGCTCTTTACTTCTAATTACACATTAATATTACACGATGATATGTATCGAGTAGTCCCGCAAAAGGTGCCGTGGCCGTGTTCGCGGCCACTGGACGTCTCTTACTCGCTATCTACGGTTGTTGGACGGAATCATGGCGGCGTCGGCGCCCCTCCGCCCGCGCCGCCCGCGCCGCGGCAGCGTTGCACTGAACGGTGCGCGAGATCGGTGGAGATAAAAACGCCCGCACCTATGATGGCTTCGCACGAAAGGCGTACAAAATTCTTCCAAACCGTCGCAAATTTTTGATATTCATTTTCATACAGTTAGGTGTAAATTAACCGAATGTCACGTGACCGTAATATCGTTCCCGGAAGCCATCATACAACGCGAGGTGCTACAACGGAAAAGAAACAATATACTTTTCGTTGTATTCGAAAATCGGCGGAAGGTCGCCGCGCGCCGAAGGTATGGGAGATCGCTACTATACTATTACACAATACTTACGTACAAATTAGCATACTATATATCGAATTAAATAAGTAAACATTGACTTAGCTTAATTATTATAAGTGACAGTGAATCATGAGAAAAGGCAATCGGACAGATACACCTTTAGTTTTGAAGATCTGGTTTAAATAAATTTTAATTTAACAACAAATTGATAATAAATAGATTGAACGACGACATGATGTTACAATATTATTAATTATGATCTAAATAACAGGTCTCGTTCGCATGTTGAGGACATTACTCGAGCGAGCGGCCGCTCGCGGCGCGGGCGCAAGCAGTGGCCCCAACACGCGGCGCCGACGCCCGCCGGCCTGACGCCCGACGGGCCCGCGCGCCCTACACAATACAAGTTTGGTACGCTCTGAGGTTAGTATTTATAATTATGTATATTGTTTATCTTTGGTCTATACGCCATGACGCTCTGTATATATAATTATATATTGTGAAAGTTACGGTTACTATAAACAACGTATAAAATTTTGCTAAGTCAAAAATTGACGATATTTCTATTATACATATTATTATTATTATTATATATTGACTACGACGTTTTCATAAGAATTCACATGCGGAACGTCCGCGTCGCCCTACTCGCACTGTTCCGAATATCCAAACCTTATCGTTATAGCCTAAGCGGGGATTTTTTTTATTTTTTTTTGTATAATTTTTACATGTTTACATCAGCAGAATACGTCACTAGATACCTATTATATAAACATTAAGATTTTATTTTTGGTTTATTGCTATCTCGCATGAAGTGCACTTCCAACGTCGGCCGCAGCACACCGAACCTGAGGTAACTGAGCGTCCATTCCGTATGCGATAGTCAACTAGCTAAAAATAAAAAATATATTAATTTTCCATTTGAATTAGCCTAACACATCAGTAAATTTAACATCGTTACGTTTCATTATTATGTATGAATAATAACTTTGATTAAATAGTAATTAATGTAACTATACTGAACGTCTACAATAAATACCCTTATCTAGTTTATAATATTCACCTAACGGTTACACAATAAAAGTAACTACTAAGTTTTAAATTAGATTATTACCAAAAAGCTCGTCAAAGCATGCAAGTAGAATAAATCGTTTTCACTATCAGCGGCGGCGCGCGTGACGCCCATGGACTAATACTAATTAATGTAACATACGATATTATCATTTATTTAACTCTCATAAGGCCAAGGCTAAATTCTCGCAACGACACTGAACCGATCTCGATCGTATCGCATCGTATACAAATAGTAACGTCTAAAGGAACCCACAATTATAATAGTAAAGATATAATTTTCTAAGAAGTCGTTTCGAATAAAGAATCACAAAGAGTTGGAAAAAACATTTTTCCGCAAGGCACAAGAGAGATGAGCGCGTCGGTGGTAGTGGAGAGAGCTTAGCGGTCGGGTTCGGGTTCGGACGCGGGATACGATGCGAGCCATGCGGGGCCAGGCGGGGCCATGCGGGGCCATGCGGGCCATGCGGGGCCATGCGGGGCGGCGGCGGCAGCGCGCGGCCTGCGCCGGCCTGCGTACTTCGCTAGGCACTGGGTGCCAGCGCTTTAACGAGTGATTCGAACGTTACAAACATCATGGAGAAAGCATTAGGTAAATATAATTTGAAATAGTCATGAAATTCATTTAAATACGCTAACATTATTGAGACTAAAACGAAATTATCGTAATAGATTCATACAACTTCATTTAAAATCATTCAACTTGAAATATTATATAACAAAACGTAATCTTTCTATGAAGGGCACCTTTGGTTTTTAGCTTATTCGAATGAGATTTATCCTAAAGTGTTCAATTTCTGGTATTACACTATACTTCGATAACAGATCCTCTCGGTTGTAAACATCGGCCTCATAAAAAGAAATATACAAAACAATTTCTCGTACAATAAATTACTTGTAAATAAATCTTATATTACACGATAAAATGATATTAAATAAACAGATTACATTTAGAGGAAAATAATTGTCGATTAATATTCTCGTCGCGAACGAGAAACAATAAAACTGGAATGTTAATAATAATACAAAATAATTCTTTACACTAAATTTTGGTATCAACGAAACACCACACCCCTGACGCGTTTGAAATACAAAACGAATATGAAGAGGAGATGAGAGCACCACCGATGGACGAGTACGTAATACATTATACACGAGCCAACGTCGGGTGCACGTGGCTTCGTCTGCCGGTGGTGCGGCTGCGATGCGAGGATCAAGACTGCGCGTCCCTCAGTGAGCCGGTCGTCAAGTGCCGAGAGTCACGAACGAGTTAATGCTGTTCGCTCTCTTCTCCGCCTTTGGCTCCCTGGCGACAGAAGGAACTCGTGAGTCATCGAATGTTAAGTCGTCCGTCGAAGTGTAGTAACTATTGTGCGCGGTGCAAGGTGAGAGATTAGTATTTTCACCGATCACTCTGGAAACCATATAACGTTAAACTGGACAAATTGGAAATTTTAGACTATGGAATCCAAAGTTTTAGTGTTCCGATATTGGATATTGCACAGACCCCGAGTCCGACACGCTTCACATTTCTTTGATATTGAAAACTTCACACGTCGGCGCGACCGAGTGGCCGGCGCCGGTGTTCATTGCGTCTCGGGACCGCGCGCGCTCTCCGAAGAGAGTTGGCAGTTTGTCAGCGTGTAGATATAGAGTCGACGTCTGCGCTCATATCAGCGAATTTAAGAGTGCGCGTGCATACTTCATGTGCGAGAATCCAGCCGTTGTGTGCCAACTTATGCCTGGCGTATTCGAGATGGATGGCCCCCTCCGAGCTGAGGAGCAGCGCGCCCTGCAGGCGGCGCAGCGCGCCGGCGGCGTCGCTCGCGGTCAAGAAGTCCGCGAACGCCACGGGCCCGCCCCCGCCCCCGCCCCCCGCGCCGCCCGCGCCGCCCCCGCCGCCGCCCGTCATCAGCCGCAGACGCGAGAATCCCGGGCAACTGTCACCATCACACTCACACTGCCCGCACTCGTACCCGACTCCCCTCGTGTGTTCATGTTCTGTTTGTCTTTTGTTCAGGTTGATTATACTGCTCGATTTGTAAATTGGACCAGATTTCTGTATACGTATCTCCATTTTATGAATTTCCAACTTATCACCACCGTGTACGGACACGGCCGGCCCTACCGCGCTTTGTCGGTGCGACTTATGTTTATAATATCATTATCGTAATTATGTGATGTTTTGTGCGATTATCATACGACTATGTGTAGCAAGTGTAGAGATAATATAAATGACTCGAATGTCATGCTTGAAGTGGTACGGGTGCAGGCATCGTCGATCTCACGCAAACGACAAAATCGAGATAGTTTTGAATTGTTCTAGACAGATGCGATTTCAGTGATTTGTCATTGGTGTGAGATATTTGGCCACATCAGAAAATAAATTAATATCCAGCAATGACGACATAGTGATATTCGGTGCCACATGCACTGTGAACAATACAGTCACATTTCAATAAATTTAAAATATATTAATAATGTGGTAGATGTAAGTATACGAGTAGTTACATACTCCGTTACCATGCAGAATATTTTGAATATTGTTTCGACTGGAAATATATTAGTAGGTACACCATCGACTGGGTATTGTTACTTGTTATTTATTAAAATGAAGCACTGGTACGTTGAGACCAGTTATTGTATTAATAGAAAACACGACAATAGATATCAATAAATTATAATAATAATAAAATACAATGCAATGTATTTTTGGGTAATAAATATTTAGATGGCTTAGTTCATCCACATAACGTTAAAATTGAGAAAATTTCCAGTCGAGACCAGTTTTAACTAGTGTAATATTGTCGAGCCGTACCTGCTGAATATTTCCTTCAGCTCATGTTCGGAAACGAACTGTCCGAGATTGGCCACGAAAAGCGTGGAGCACGGCGGCGCGGGGTGACCCGGGTGGGCCGGGTGCGCGGGGTGGCCGGGGTGCGCGGGGTGCGCGGGGTGGCCGGGGTGCGCGGGGAGGCCGGCGTGCGCGGGGTGCGCCGGCGGCGCCGGGCCGTGCGGCTGCACCCCGGCCCCCGGCGACCCCAGCGCCGGCGCGGGCAGCACGCAAGCGCCCAGCGTCAGAGGGGT
>DWQT01001903.1:0-15413 GCA_018244895.1 Myscelus amystis hages
GAGGTACTGCTTATATCCCAAAGAGATCTTTTCAAGTATGCAGTTACAATGAAGGTTTTTTTATTCTTTAGAATTTGATCAAGCTATATAACAATTTCATTCGATTGAACTAACTACATTCGTTTGAGCATTGTCTACCAAGATATTAAGTCGTCGGACCACGTCGCGACCACACTTAAATTACTTTAGTTTATTTCTACTGCATGTCAAAAATAACGTAAGAAAATACTTTTTTACCTGCTTCATGCTACCTCGATAGAAAAGCCATTCGTTATTGTGGCGCATTTGAACTGAATAACTCTTAAGAATATTTTACGTACTTTTTTCCATTGTTTTCCCATTTAATACTCTTTTTATTTTCAACAAAATATGCTCGTATTTTACTGCGAAGATTTGAAACAATACGAATCGATGGGTTTTGCATTTCGTAATATACTGGTGTATTGTACTTTCTAGTCGATTTGACGTAATTTTTTGTTTCAGTTGTGTGCTAGATAAATGTATACATAGAGCAGTTTGATTTCACGACCTTACCGTCGTCGTTACAACGAAAGTGCGAACAACTAGTGTGTGTTTATAAGTTAGCAACATATATAACAAATTCATTCATTCAACATAAAGTAAATAGTTACGATATGTAGTAAGGTTCAATTTTATCAAATAATTTCAAATCAAATGTAGGAGACATCATGCGTCGACAAATCTTTGTTATACAAGCTGCATCCCAACCAACACGTCAAACAACCAACGCCCACAAAATGTGAGTGTCAATAATATAACTATTTTTCTATTCAATTCATAGAAAAAATGACATTAAGGAAAATAAAGCAAAAGAATACAGATTCATACAGAAAACTGAAGTTCTACACATAATGCGAACTGTAGGCATTTATTATGTGTATTAATTTCATAAACAGCTGACATTTACAAATTGGACAAAACAGTTGCGTTCCTTTATCGCTTAAATGTACATATATCTACTAATCAACATTAAATGAACCCAATAACTTAATACAGATTCCATGTAAAATTATTTGCAACTTTTAATTAGTCACTTTTAAATAAACATTATTAATCTTTGTAATGGTTCACTCAATTTAGCATGTTGCGTGTGTCATGAAAATAAAGTATAGTGGAGACGTATTAGAAAACAAGTCATTCCACTTAACACGTCCTCAATGACGAATACGCGTTTTGTTATTGAGGCGGGCGCCTTGGGGGCATTATCTACGCATTTATTACATGAGTGCTATAGGGTTGAGACATGCACAGATGCCGTATTTCCTAATGCGACAATGCGATTTCAAGACTTTATTAACATATAACGGAAGTCGCATGAGAGAGAACATTTTATGATTAATACAATTTGTCACAGGATAAGATACCGGATTTGATCTATTTGGCTGACTGATTTGGTTACTTCAATAAGAAAAGTAAGGATAGCACAAGCATTATATCCTCCTCTAGGATAGAAATAGTCCATTTTATAATATTTTAGCTAAACTAAACAATTATTTTAGCTTTGCTTCGGTAATGCTGTTATTTATTAACATTTTCATGTGTAGGCACAAATTACTGTGTTTCGGTTTACTGTTACGAATTATAGTAGTCGAGTTGCAAAGTTCATAACTCCACCGTCGTCATGAATATCGCATATTTGACGGAGTCGTCAAATCGCGCCATAACATTATCGTTCTCGTATTACACCCGGCCTTATACGCACATTATGCGAAACTTCTTCGCCGAGTTCGCTCGTCATTGTTATTGCTGGAGTTTCAAGCGTACTTGATTGATGAGAGAGGGCGCCACCATCCACGGTGACATAAAAATAGCTGTAATCCGCGCTCAATTGCTTGATTATGGCTGTTAATCTCTCACCAAGATGGCAGCTAAAGCGTCTCGAAAGAACCTTTTTATCACTCCTGTTTTATTCGGTACGTCCAAATTGTAGGCAATCCAGACTACTTAACTAAATTGAAATGTTATATGAATGTATACAAGATATATTTTCGCCCCAGAGGTTGGTAATTATAGCATATGTAATTTATAACATATTCTTATCTACATATAGTCCATTTTAAGCGAATAAACGGACTTTTTTTTCAATTTAGTGTGAAAGTGTGAAGCTTCCTTCAGAGAATCTAGACATTTTTGGGAACGTTGAAGTGTACTAGTTATATCTTTTTATTTTATTTGCTTGACAAGAAAAAAAAATATGGGCCTTAAAGTGTAATAATCTGTCCTAAATTAATATTGATCATAGAGATGATTAAACGTTTCGGTACTCGTATGATACGTGAATAAATAAAGACAGAGCGAAACTGCTTACTCTCTACACTCTGTCATTAACACAAGATACACGATTAAAGAAAATGTGAAATACTTAGACAAACTTCTAGTCTAGGGGCTAAGAATTCAACCCTTCCCTTAGGTAGTCTCGGACTCGATGGATGACACCCATACCTGACTACGTTCCTGTACAAAGGATGGACGATGATAATGAAACGGTTAAATATCACATAAAGCTCATTTTTGTTTCTCTGAGACTCTAAGATGTTCCTCACACACGTAAGGTCTTCGTATGCGAGGCGGCTACAAGCTGTCTTTATATGTAAAGATATATGTTTGAAATATGTATGAGACCCACATCACGTCAGGCACTTATATCTCCGTCAGAGCCTAGACTTTGAATTTCCGCAGAAGGTCGTTTCTCTCGGTTATGATCCGGAATTCATACGTAAAATAAACAATTCATCACCGAGGTTTTTTATTCAATTAGTATTGCAGTTGTCATCAGTACCTTTTAACATTACATGTCTTTTTAAAGCTACAATTGACGCGTTGCTTACAATACGAGTACCCACGTTCTTGCAGATCCTGACTGCTGAGACAGTGATTGGTTCGATGTCTACCCCACACAAATAATTAAGCGAGGATAATGAATATTTGTTTTTGGCGTTCAGTAAATAATACATACATACATACATAACCATCACGCCAGGTCACTAACGGGGTGGGCAGAATGCACAATAAATAATAAATACAATAAATAAGCACTAAAGAAATATTAGCGTTTTTAGCTTTTATCTTAATAATTATCATAAAGCCAGCTATTTATTAGCTACATTTTTTCATGAAACATTAAATTATCTCCATATTTTTCTTACACACTTCAATTAGTTTTGAAAATATGTAAATATGTTATAGAAGAATGTTATATTTTACGTTATCATAAAAGACATAATAATTTCTGCATCATAAAAAACGTACGTAAATTTTATGATGGTTGACTTTTTATGTATTGGTATTAAATATTACGTGCCGTTATTAGGACCTTTCTTATATTTGTTTTCCTATTTTACATAACTGTATTGCAATAAAAATATTGCGAATCCTAACAGCTAGTCGATTTGGTCGGTTAATTTCTAAGTTACAACCAGTTCGTCAAAGACAGATTGCTCGTGGATATACCCTTTTTTATTGGACACCGATCTGCTCTCCACATTGAGAGGAACCTTATGGCTATAGTCTACCACGCTGGGCGAAATCGGAATGGCGGCCTTCAAGCTCCTCAAAAAATCTTCTTTCTTATACGGGCAGATTCCTTTGCCGTTATAGTTAGTGATCTCTAAATTTAAAAAATAAATCCTTTTTATGTAACTTTGTCTGTCTCGTATTAACATTTACAATTTACGTCGACTATGACGCGCAATTTCTATGAGTTTTCTCACAGTTCTAATATAAAAAATTAAATTATTTAATATTTTTGGAACGCAAGGATTACTTTTATCAAATATTGTCATAAGTAAAGACCTTTTACTAGGCCTCTCAAATATATTTACTATAAATATGTGGAAGCAGCTTTTAATGTTTATCTTATCCTTTCTGACCCTTTCATAGGCTACGCGTTAGCTCTATATTTTTTTTTACATAGCCTAAATAAATATAATATACTAATATTGCAACATTATTCATATTGGTTTAAGGCATTATATTATACTAAGGTTTATAGTTTCAAGTAAGTATTGGATTTTTTAAAATAAAACGAAAAAAGTTAATGAGTTTTTTATAATATAGGTACTATTAATAAAAGTATTTATTAATTATACTATTTACTGCAACAAAACAAATCTTAGGTTTAATGAGACTTTTTTGTTTTTTCAGGAATACGACGATTAAAATGAATTTGAACTACCTACGTTTAAAGTGCAATGGACATAAAATTAATCGAAATCAATAGCAACTCGAAAAAGACATGATATGTGTTTCAGTTACAAATTAACTAAACGTAAATTAAAAGATGCTCACTCGTACGCAAACGCACGGCTACTACGCTTCAACTGTGTGTGTAGGTAATTGGCTCTAATTGTTAATTGATCCGAGATTACCTATCGTATTCCGTCTAATGC
Source organism: Myscelus amystis hages (assembly GCA_018244895.1). NCBI lineage: Eukaryota > Metazoa > Arthropoda > Insecta > Lepidoptera > Hesperiidae > Myscelus > Myscelus amystis. Next base: position 4,410 of record DWQT01001903.1, read on the forward strand.
AGTTTTAGTTATTTCATATTGGCAATTCATGTATCAAATTAACATGAATCCACCAGCTCATTGATTATTTCGTCCAATTATCATAATCTCTACTAATAATCCTACTCTTCATTGTGCTAGTGCCCGCCATGTGGTCGAAATACTTGCAGTTATGTTATAACCAAATGGTAGAAAATTTTACGTTGTATACAAAAATGAAATCATTATGTAATATGTATGTTAAGTAATGTTAGGTGTTCCCCACTTTAGGACATCTGCACACAGAGTTAATAATGTATTAAAGTAAAGAAGCTTTATAAAAAGTATTGAGTGTTACCAGTATCTTTGCTAACACTAAGAGATTCAAAAAGTGTTTCGTATTTCGATTTGCAAAACTTAACCCCGCACAAATTTCAATTATATTAGTACCTAGATTTATTATTAGATTTATTGTAATTCTTAACATCATTATTCCCTACTTCTGAACTTGAAACATTATGGTTCTGTAGAAAATATTTCTTACCAAAATCGGAATGTACATCATAGTGAAAACTTAAGAGTATCTATAATGTCAGTGTAAAATATGGAGAGTGCAAGTTTCTAACGATAATTCAATATAGACTCTAGCTAAGTTCCTGTTTCAACGACGTTTGCTAAGCGGATGTTGCACCGCGCCGCCGGACGTGCAGCCCGTGAACGGCGTAATTGGTGTTAATCGTTAATTGATCCGAGATTATCCGCAGTGTCCCATAATGTAGTTAGGGTACACGCCTTGTTGGACACAATGTCTGCTATCCATTTTAACCGGCACTGGTAAACGACAGGATACTCATGCAGTAGAATTATAAAAGTTATGTTTCAAAGAATTTCATCTAATCCAAATTATTGAATGGTTAATTCTTATTCCCTGTAGCCACCATTCCAAACAGTTTAATAGAATTTTTACTATTTCAGTAACAGGTTTGTCAAATAAATTTAAAGTTTCAACGATAAAATAATTAAAAAACAGTGAATTATTTTAAACAAACCCGAGGAGTATATATATTATATATATTATATACTCGTCGGGTTAGTTTTACGAAACTTTTGATAAATGTTCTTACTTTAGGGAATTGTATATTGTGCGGAGTCCTGCCGTATTCCCACAAAAGATACTTTTCAATTTGCATTAACAAAACAGTCCAACAGTTGGTAACGCCGAAACGTAATAAGAATATCTCTCTCCGAAATGAAATATCAATCAATTAGCACTCCCAAAATTTCCCTAATTTCCATCCAAAAAGTTCTGGCATAATTTAATACAAAGAGGGCAAGTTTATCTTCCGGAAAAGTTAATCTCACAGGCGATTACTGCAGAGAAAATTGTAGGTGAGCCCTCTTTTACGGAGATTGAAGGTTTTGAAAGTCAATTGTGTTTCCATTTTCGGCTTCTTGTCATGTTCTTATTATTTTCTAAGGTCCATGGATATACTAGAAACACAAGCAGTAGCATAAATAAACAGTACTATATTTATATAATTGTTTAAGTATTGAAAAAACTTGTGCAATGTAAAAATAATGTACTTACCGATTTTCAGTTAAGGTTGCCTTGAAATGCTTATGAAAATAAAGTATAATTATTATGAGTTAATAATTGGTAACTCATAACTTACAACAATTTACGAACAGAGTGAACAACAATACGAATACTACTTACATACGAAAGGGCGGCTTACATAAGAAAAGCTGTTATCTCGCGAATTTTATCTAAATCGATTACGTTAACTCAGAAGAGACAGCTGACAATTTTACAATTTAATATAGAAAGATGGCTCTAGTAACAAACGTAATATTTCCCACCTAGTGGGATAAAAATAAATCTCGGGAGCCATCACGTCAGGTTCCCGCCGCATTACTTGGAATGAGGGCGCTTGATTGATTACGTTTTGCTTAGACGCCGCGCCATCCATTATTTTTGCAGCGATTCACTAGATCGCTATCATTTTGTATCCGATTGCGTTGTAAGAACATAAATGGCGTTCAAGGGTAATCTGATGACGTAACGGATACCGTAATGTGATGGGGTACGATGATATATGACAACACAGCTATCTGTCCAAATATTTATGTCACGATGTACGAGTATTTCACAGGGTACAGCATTATCCACGATCTTGGTATATTATATAAAGTCAAGCCATGTACTGGCTGGGAGAGAATAATTAATCCAATATTTGATGTTGACAGTCCAAAACTGTATACTTAGATATTATCGTAATCATTTCGGATTTAATTCAAGGTACAATATTACAAATGAGCAAAATATTTCTTTCGTAACAATGTTTGCTATGAATTGTAATTTAATAACTGTGTGAAGTTTAATTCGGCTGAATAAGTTAATTCAAAGAAAAGTAATAATCATGGAGATATATTATAAATACTTAACAGAAACGGGACTAAGATGTTTATGTATATTTATCATCATCCGCGTGTACTCGTATATTTAACGATCTATGTATGTTACGTAATTGTTCCGCTTAAGCAAACTTTAACTAATAGGCGTTTACAATATTAGTTTTGATAGGATAACACGTAACCAGAACATTATGTAAATGGTGTAAGTCTTTTAAAATAAATATTTTTGTTAACTGTTGTTAATAGATAAGTGTTCCTTTTTTAAGAATTTGTGTCCTTAACATTAAAATTGTCAAGTTTTTGTGAGCATTTTTAAATCACTTACTTATTTTGTATAAGTACACTAAAACGTACATAGGTACACTTAATTGAGTGCGTGCGTCATCGATCAAAACTCATTCCACGATTTTCAGCCCAGCAATGAGTACAAAACCCAACTCACCTACATGTAATATTTAATCCCAACTGAATTGAATTGTATGATAATAGACGTAAAATGATCGAGCGTTAACAACGCCGGTAACAGGTACGTTAGATGTTATAATTTTTGTATTTCTTTTAGGATAGTCTCTTTTCCGTTGACTTCAGCGCAAGTACTGAACTTCGTTATTCCACACGGTGCATTATCAGCAAACGTGCTGTTGATATTTTAAAAGAAACAACGTGCAGAACGTGCAAAGTGTGAAACCTGCTAATATTGCATTACCCCTATTTAACAATACAATAATAAGAGTTAAAATGTTTATGATTATCATACGAACTCAAAGATCGATTTTTTTTCGGACTCTACAACGCATCGACGATGTATGAGCTGGTGGTTGGTTTCGACTAGGTTACCTCTTAGTTAAGTGCAGTTTTAGTGTAGTTTTGTATAGAAATAAGTGGATGGGAAAGGTCGTTAAAGAATATATGCTTCACTTGCCTTTGAATCGATTTTCAAGCTTACTGGTGTAATTAGAGTCAATTTGATAGGTTTATATCTGGGGCCCTTATTTTGAATCGATTTTCAAGCTTTCCTTTGAATCGATTTTCACTTGCCTTTGAATCGATTTTCAAGCTTACTGGTGTAATTAGAGTCAATTTAATAGGTTTATATCTGGGGCCCTTATTTGAAGTCTGTTTTAAAGGGGAAAAAATCGCAGCTCTTTTCCATTAAGAACTATTTGCCAAACATACAATGTAATTATAGTATGAAGGAATATTGTTATTCCTGCCACTATTTTACACATCAAGTGTATTGAACATATCAATTTATATCCTATTTTACCATGGACTTTTGTAGGGCTCTTACTTGCCATGTTTCATTCGTAGGAACGTTCTTTCAGCTCGTTTATCAAAGAACTAATTTCAATTCTTTGCATGTATCCAGCGTTTGCCCGCAAACCATGACATTTTTGTGCAAAAAGGCAATTGTACCCAAAGGCTTGGCAGATCGAAATCACAGAGCGAACGTTGCTTTTTCACAGAGAGATCTCTTCGCCCAACAAATGTAATCGCTTAGATACTATTCTGACGCGCTAATTGGATTTACGAAATTACAAATTTTAGCGTTCAGATAAATTTAGTGTAAGTAAATTGACTCTCCTGTAACGTTCTAGATGTAAATGTATCAAGTTGGTCTGTCGTTTTATTTGAAGTAACTACGTATAATAGTCTACTCTAAGCTCTGCAGATTTGTTCATTCCTTTATCCCTGGCAAGTGATATTTGATCTTAAATACGCATACAATTTGGCGAAATCAGACTCAGCATTTGAGCTCAGTTTTTTTTTCGTTATTTTGATTTTATTAAGTATGTTACCTTAAACTGCTTATTTTGCCAAATTTAAAATCCATAAACAGTTGATAAGCGTACATCAAACGGTGGATTTGTAATAAAATAACGAGAACTCCGCTAGCAACATACGCAGATTAAATACATTGTTTATGCTCACTGTTTTGCGCCGGATACAAATACTTCATTGAATATATTTGCCTTGGTTATTCACGCAGTGAAATAAATAAAAATGCTATGCATAAATATGTTCCAACAAATATTCTCGTTTCTATTGATATCAATAGGAGAGTTTGTCTGTTAGGTAAATTTAACTGCACTATACGTGTTCTAGGGATTGGTTGTTGTAAATACATACATACATACATATGTACATACTCGTACCTACGAATTAATGTGTGCTACTTTTGTCGTATTAACTCCGTATTAAGTCCCATGAATATCCTATCCTATTTCCTATTAAAATTTTGTAATAATTCACAAAATTTCGCATTTATATGCGAAAGTTTGTGGGTATGGATCTTTGTTACTCTTTCACGCAAATACTACTGAACCGCTTACAATGAAATTTGGTATGTAGGTAGCTGAAGAGCCGGAATAACGTATAGGCTACTTTTTATCCCAGAGTTCCCGAGGGATCGGGAATTACACGGGAATAACGAGAATTTATTTTGTCGTAAGGCGACACGACGTTCCCGGGGCCAGCTTGTTAAGGAATAAACCTACCATTAACCAATAATTTTTAGAGTATTGCATAGCTTATAAATTTTCGTCCATTCTTATTAATAGTGCCGGCTACATTCGACATTAGCTGCCTTCCAAAGACCAACGGCGTCAGGTGCTATCAAAAACATCCAGAGCGAAATTGTTTAGGAGCTGCAGTTAATATTGAATGGCGCCTAAATTTTACGTGTTGAGCCTTAATGTTATGTACAGATATGTACAACATCGCAGTTTATATGTTTTCAAATAAACGTCATCTCGGTCTTGGCAGCTGCAGTGGTAGTATGGTGGTTAGTTTTTACGTTAAAGATGTTTTTCAAGGCATGGCTGGATGTCGGCAATTAGATTGTAAAGTTATGCAATTAAACCGAGTATCTCGATGAACGGATTCCAATAAAGTTCGTGTAATGCCAGCTCTGAAAGTATGCATTGGATTATTGGGTTGCGTTTGCTTTAGGAATGCTATCTTTTTCAACATTCTTACGATGCTCAGGTGAAGGAAGCATGTAATTAGAACTAGTCTTCTTCGTTTATTATTAACTTTTTAACACAAATGTACGTTTTACATTTTAATTTTCCTGCATTGTCTATGGTCGGGAACATACTCTACCACGCTGATCCAATGCGGATTGGTAGAGATATATTAATTTAAATACATTTTTATTTAATCACCTGTTTTTCTAACTAGCATCTTAACATGATATGTAATATACATACATGTACACATCCAACTTTTGTATAATAAGTCCGTATATTATCTTTTTGTGTACAAATATTTCACGTTGTTACGCGAACAACGAGAGTGTGCATAATGTTTCCTTATGTTATTCATGAACTTTTTTCCATACATCGTTAAGTTAGGAAAACTTTCGTTGTTACTATCCGTATGACCGCAACGCCATAAATTTGGAGGAATTTATCCGACACGAAAATAAATGTATACAAACATAGCGTAGGGTTTCATTTTTACAGCCGACTGAATAACCTTTGGAGGGCGAGCGCAAAAGTTTGGCGGCCACTCAATAATAAGAAACAGTTCGATACTTCAATACGAGTATACAGCTCAATATTCGTAATAATTTTCCTGGTATGCAAAAACTTGGATCTCACTGGGTATTGTTCGCGAGTTATCGCCTCCTACCGGTAAACAAAGACAAACGGAAAATAATATTCTGTATTTTCATTAAATGTGTTTACTATTCGTTCATATGTGTTGTGTCGAATGACATATATGTACAAACACATATATAACATATGCTGTCTTCTGCAACTAGACAAGAGCTTCTGCTGTAATTTCATACATCACGAGAAAATAACATCACGGTATCCTCAACTAATTCATACAGGCCTATTGCCACGATTAACACAATATTTCGGTCAAAAGATTTCTTTTCACAATATTTTCGTATGTAACAAACATGTTTCGTCTCCCTTCAGACGATATGGTAATATCTGAATAAGTTTTATTCGGAGTGGCATTTGAACTCTTACGACCTTTATCAGATTTGGCAGGGGGTTGAACTAGCCAGTGATCGATGTATTTTTCAAATACTAATACGGACTCTTTGGCTATTATTGTACGACAACATCGATTTTATCGCTCGGAGAGAATATATTTACATAACAAGTAGACCGAAAAACAGGTGTTAGTTAGTATTTATATTTTATGCCAACATATTATATTATTTATATGTGCGAAAGGTATAGTTTAACAGTAGTATATCAAGGGGAAAAAAACCTTTATAATAATCGTAATAACGTGTAAATTATTTTCTCCATTTACTCGTACAAAGCTAAGAATCGCTTATCTAGAGCAGAGAATACGTTAAAATATATCGCTTTTTGGAAACACGGCGGTGAAGTTGTGAAATGGCGTCACTTAATAAAAGATCTCCTTGGGGAAGTAAGGCAAACGGCTCAATAAGATGAGAGGATATCATCATCGTTTGGTAAAAAAATCCGTAAAACGTGGGCGGGAACATTAAATAAATTGCAGGCGCCTACCGCCCTCCACGACATCTGGACTGACTCGCTAACTACGCTCCGTGGCTCTGTTCCGAGTGGCACGTTTTATGTTTTAATTCTAATCCCGTTGAGATACCGAGAGGAAAAATGTAAGTTAAAGCAAAAATATAAAAATTGCTAATATTAACAAAGTTCACTCTACTACATTATTCATATCAGGGTACGGATGTCATTTCAATAACAGAGCGTCTCCGTTTTAAAAGTCCAATCAATGTAGGTATTTAAAATTATAATATAATTATTTATGACTAATTCATACCACTACTTAGACATATAATCGTCTGGATTTAAAGGTTTAGGACCTAGATAAACAGTGGCGACCGCCTTCTACTATATTATATTTATTCTGCTCCTTGTGCTACAGTTGTAATAAGAAAAACATGGTTGGCTCTGTAACTTTTTGTACCAACCAATAGAAAATGGTACGTTTATATGACATTGTCGTGGACTACCATATATTATATAGTCCTTTATCATTTCCTCCAACAACAGTTTTTCTTCCAGTACAATATGAATGCCGTGAAAAAGAATAATAAGACAATAAAGTGAATTTCTGTGTTTCAGCATTGTGATTTCAGCGAGTTGCTGCAATTTCCTGTCGTATACATACAAATTAACGAAAATGAGCTCTTTGTTAGAGATACACGAAAATCGTTTTAATCGTTGTGGAATAATATTACTAGCGTTTATTCTGTATTCGTATTTTCTTTTAAGATTATTTTATCACTGAAAATTGTAAGTGAAAATTGAGTTTGTAACGTCGCTCGGTCTTAGATTCCATTACGTTTCCTGTCACATTAATGCAATAGGCAGATGTTAGTGATCGAGTGGAATCGGTTTTCCATTACGAATGGAATGTCAGTGAAGTGATGAGATCAGAAATATGTCGCACGCGCATACCGAGATCACCATGTTTCTAGAACTTCGAATAGTAATTTTTTAAACGTATGTGTACACTGTAGTGATTACGTAGTATACTGTTTCTATTTCTTATCTACTTACATATCTTTTTATCACTCACATACTTACGACGCCGTAGTATTGGTATTGACACCGTACGTAGTTTCCGACACCGCCGTAGTGTTGGCGGTCAAGACTCTCCTCCGTCTTATTAAATGAGCATCTCCAAACGATATACTACATTAAAGTATTAAGGCTTGCGTTTCGGCACCCGTGTTATCTATAAGCAGGTTATTAAAGTCTCACTCGCTAAAGTGCAAAATTATCTGAATTCGCATATGATTTCACGTAGTCATTTAATATTATATTTAAGTAAGGTTGTTAACGTTTGAATAAAAAGATGTGCTTTTTAAATATTCAATTTTATAGTAGTATTAGTCGAACCTCGTTACAAGCCATGTTTATACAAGCGGCGATCCGATATCCGTAAGGTTTACAATTCCGATCAACAATGATTAGTTCTAACCCGAGTCAATTCGGAGTGTCCCGTAGAAAGGACCATCCAATCAGTCAATATCCTAATATCCATTATCACCAAACATTCATAGAATACTAGGATGATTCAGCAAATAGACAACGCCAATACCGAGAAACAAGGCCTTTTGTCTGATTCCAAGAAAAGGTTAAGTTGCGATTTATTGTTTCTAGCGTTAACACAATAAAGGTCAAATAGATCGATACATATTTAATATCAGTCTCGTATAATAGTATCTCTGTAATAGTGTATCTGAAGCCCTGTTAATTGTTTTATATTTTTGTGATTTCTTCTATTTTTTGTCTATTCTGACCTTGTACCGTTAGGTCTGCTACAATGCGTATTGTCTTTCTCCATACAAATTACTGCAACAAATAATGGAACTATAAGAACTATGAAGATTGGTATTCCAGAGATTACCCACAAAATTACAGGTCGCAAACTACGAGTTCGCGCAAGTGGAGGCCATCTTCTTACGCCCAAATGACTTTTATAACTTTTATAACTTGCGTCACTGGGAAGACGACTTCAGCTTGTCTTTAGCACCGCGTCCCTTGTAATTACGTTTAATGGCACCGTTTATCGCCCTCACTTCTATTACTTACTTTCATAACAGATAGACCGTAGCTAATGGTTTTTTTATTTATAAATTCTGAATATTGATGTTATTAAATTGTATACACCGTCTTAAGGGTTTAATTATGCTTTTCTAGTTACAACTATAGGGCAAAATTTGCAGGTTGTCTTATATTACATGGTTGTAATTTCGAACAGTGCAATGGTTGAAAACAAAACACTGAAAAAGAATATGATGAATACTGGAGCTAGTGTTACTGTATATCTATTTTATGGTAAAAAAAATACCACGCTATCAATTTCCGTATTACTTATATTTAATAATAGTCAACCCACGTTTTAATTCGCTCACACTGCTTTTCAAGGATGCGAGCTTAATGTGTCTTTCGTAATTACATTTAATAGCATTTTTTTTTCATTCTTAGGAAATAAAGCAAATTTCAATCGTTCCACCAAAGTTGCCTTCTAAAAATAAACTCAGGCGAACTCTTTATCACCTAATTAACAACTTTTCATTGTGACCGTGGTCGATAATGATCTGGGATATAAACTGATGTTACAACACTGTGACACTACTACCCTTAGTTATCGGATTATTTTAATGATGAGGAATTCAGTACTAATACAATATGCTTTATCGTGTGCTGAATTCTCTGACGAAGTTTTCAATCGATGAACTTCTTAGTCTGATTTGGCGGTACTAGATAATAATACCTACTTACTATATGCATATGTAACAAAATTCGTCCTAGATATCTTACATTTAATGAAAACTACTTATATCGATATTAAAATGAAGACAGCTTTTTAGGTTATGAATAAAATTATCTTTTTAGACTATATTGAAGTACTAAATTCAGTAGAAAAAATGTTAGAATTAAATACGCTAAGTACGACACGATTAAGTGATCACATATTTTACTAGGAATTATGTCACAAACTGTTAAATGAAACTTGAATGGAGTCACCTGAAAAGTTTAAAGTTTATAACTTACTTAGACGGAGACCGTCTGGGCTCTTCTCTTAAAATTCTCTTCGATAAGACAGTTTATGGAACTCGCAACTATTTTAGACTTCATAATATTTAACTTTTCGGCCCTTTAATACCCATAATATTAAGATCTCTTATCTAAAGCTCATTAAAAGTGATCATTATTACTATCATTATCATTATTAAAAATAGAACCAATAGTAACGTTTACATTTAATTTACGAACAAACACTAAACAAATATTTCCTCTCATCACAGAAATATTTTTCAGGTTCACGAATAAAATCAGATCAACGGGACTCAAAACCAAATATTTCGCGAAATTCATTCAATAATTTAATAACAAGTTAAACTGAACATACATAACAATTCATATGTCATTTGCATCAGGCTTCATTTCATGTGAACACGGCACACGTTTGACTTCACGAACAGCGTACGCTACAATGGACACGCCATTGTCTATTACACCTAAAAGCTGTGATTAATGGCGCGTGAATACTTTCATAAAGCTCGTTACGTGATGTCAGAGAATTTAAAACGCGATCTAAATGGGCTATTCAAGGCTATGTGGCGCTACTGTTCATCACTGTAGTTGTATATTGTATGTTTAAAAAGAACGAGTAAGAATATTAAATTAAAAAAAAAAAACATTAAAATAACAGTAGTAAAATAAAATAGTACACTAAATCAACTCTTTGTTCCTTACAGCGACAAAATAATATACTCTTATATATATTTCAAGCGACAAAATTATACTCTTATATACATATATCAGTGTGACAATGGAGTCAAGTCAAAACATCAATATCTCTGTAATTAGTTATCTATTACGAATGACCTCGCAGAGACAAATGGTCTGTCATTTTGATATATTGACATGTTGGCTCAGGAGGACTTGTGACACGCAAGTCACGCCATCCGTGATTTGTGGAATATTTCGTTGTTTCAATATAATGTACGTCCGAGAGAAAAACGTGGCTTTTGCCATTTTTGCGATACAGTAGAAAACAGGAATATAATATACCTACATATCTTACATAGTATAAAACAGGAACGCTTTTTTGCCCCTATGTCCCTTTGACCGCTTAAATCTTTTAAACTACGCA
>DWQT01001904.1:0-15411 GCA_018244895.1 Myscelus amystis hages
CTGTGTTCTGGTTTGAAGGGTGCGGTAAGGGAGACATACTTTTTCGAGGCATTCCAGCTTAGTCCTCAGGGGTAGAGGCGCATCTGTCAGGAGTCTAATCTTATCTGGGGTCGATTACAAATGTCCATGGGCGGCAGTAGCCACTTACCATCGGGTGGACTGCATGCTAGTCAGCTACTTCCATATAAATAAAAAAAGCAAATAGGTGTCAGACAATTTTTTAAACTGTACGGAAATCGAACCTACCACAAGTGTTTTCTCTCAGTACATCAGGTTTACTAGACTGAGCGGCCAGTTGGATTTTCATCTAAAATCATTTATGTAAAAGAGTAATGAAAGTACGAGGCACGTCAGGTTTGTAAGGACATTTAGTAATTAGTCCTTTCTGCCTACCCCGTTAGAGAGGTAAACTAATAGTCTTTTACTCTCCTATTGAACTTAATTGCTTGATACAGATGTTAACTTCGAGACAGCTATGCGTATAATGGAAAAAGTTCGAGATTCCAACCCCGTTTCCACTCGGGGGCAGTTTGTTGATTTTGCAAAATCGTTTACTTGTGGTGAACCGGCCGTCCTTGTTGCTAAAGAAACGGTATTCTGAGAACGGGTAAATCTAGGTTAATTGAATGATTTGAGAGTGTTCGAACGTAAAAAGGGACGCTATAAAGTAGTTATTTCGATAAATAGTTTCAAGTTAAACAGATGCCTTCACATTTAAGAGATAGTGACGAACTGCGTATATTTCGTTGTAGTAAATACAATATACGAAACACGGTAGATTGATAGACGAAATTGCTTCAACTTGACATCCAGCCAGTCCCGCTCAGCGATTTAACCCTAGATCACCGCCAACAGACACTCCAATAATGACCCAATAAATTACGACTAGTCGAGCCAGCTATTTCACCTCGGCTACTAGAACTGGGACGTTCAAATTGTGTCCTTGAAAAAGTGTATTCCCATACGACCTGACAGAAATACAAGGGAAGTTCTGATCGCTTTCCTAAGAGATTAAGTATTATGCCTTTGAAAATACGCTGAATGACTATTAGTGGATTTTAGGTGGTAATATTCCACATGCTCCAAATTTCAATGAGTTTACGTGAGACTTTAAAAAAAAATCTCACAATCAACAGTCAAAAAAGAACGATTTGTTAATACAATAATATATATATTTGGTCGGGGTATATTTGGTCCCAAAACTCGGTGTACAATGGACTAATCATTACTATTGTACATGTAAATATATTTCAATATTACTAATACGAAGTCTTAGTGCTATTGATAGCGATAAAAATTTTATGATCCTTTTATTAAGTCGACCCATTTCGAAATGACGTGATGGAGACGACCATTTGATATATGAAAAAACATAATATCATCCGCCACTCTAAAGCTCTATATACACTGAAATACATGTTCTTGAGATTACTTTCAATAAGCCTATATTTTTATTTATTTATCATCTGATGTACACTTTTATAAAACAAAAGTAACAAAAAGCGAACTTAATTCCTATTGGCATTTTCTGCTAGTCAACCCTGGCTGAAATGTCTATATGAAATGTTTATAATACGAATATCATAGTAAACATTCTATACATAAAAAAATTGATCCTACACGATTTCTATCAAAATAGTCCATTCGCTTCTAATATACACTGCTACTACGCTTGCAAGTAAAAGCGGTAGGCAAAACTGCAAAATTCTTTCAGACAAATTGCCTTCCAGACCGCAGTGATTCAAATATTTTCATAATTCATCTGATGGTATTCTTAATCTTAATTCGACCGCCACAACATCAGTGTGAACGCTGCTTTACAGATTAGCGTCCAATACACATATTTGCCCCATTAAGCACCCATAATGACAGAGTAAATCTTATTGGTTACACGTAATCCTCAGGACTCGAGTAGCAAATATTGGATCGTCATTAGAGCTTACCATGTATCTCTCGGACAGCTTGGTAAGCTGACGTGAATGTTATATCTCGTATTTGAAGGGTCGAATTTACCCACACAATACAACACAGCTAATATGAGAGGTAGATTTGGTCAAACAGTTGAGTTTCGATGTTAAAAGCTGTCGCGTATAACAATTGTTACAGCGTAGAAAATATTCATGATATTTGAAAATTGGAACGTAAAATAAATCGGCAGTAAAGTATGGAGTGACCCTTCACAACATAAATGGTTTTTTTATTCCACATAGATATCCAACACATTAAAACTTACTCTACCATCCAGTAAGTCATGTTTCGCTTCGATATAAAACGAGTATCGAGTATCCGTAGCGAAAATACGTATTCAATGCTGCAGATTGTTCTAGAGCCTGACTGAAGTACAATTTTGTGGCTTGCTCGTTACATATTTCAAATGGAAATCGAACAGTATTAATTAAATATATACCTATCTATAAGCAACACAACAACAACACAACAACAGAAGTGTTTTCAATGTACGTAAATAGCTTAATAATAAGATATTTATTAACACCGATTTATGATATTCTTAAGCAACACATTCTTGTATGAATGACCATAGACATGAACTTAAGTTTACAATGCTGATGTTCTACTTTATAAAATACACAGAGAAAATAAAGAAGAACATTATGACACATAAACGCAATTTCTATTGAAACACATCATAATACGTCATAACGATGTAATTAATAGCGCAAGACGTTTCACTACGCCTGATCACACATTAATTCACACAATCATGGGAACCGTGCTACTGTTGTTATGACAGTTTCCTATAAAACTTTAGTGTTTTCACAGAGCTAAATAATTGTTTGCTTGTTACAGATTTCCCTGCTACAATCTATAGAGGTTTCCTTAAAGATTCATAAATTTATCCATCGAGTGATGAGGATTGAAGAAGCGCTCAAAACATGGACCCAACCTCGAGACCGTATAGACAGTTTCACAGACGCTCAGAATGGAGGTTTACGGAAAAATCCTACATAACTCTACTGTACATAACTCTTTTCATTGCAAAAAGCAACTGTCAAACTATCCTAAAAGACGAATCGAGTCAAATCGAAAGCTCAACCAAAACAGAATTAAATTTAGATAGTAATATAGATTATAATAATTGCCATAGTTGTCAATCTAGTAATAAAAACATTGAGTATGACGATTTAAAAGTAGAAGGACAAAAGGTTGAAAATCAAACGGAATCCGGTGGGATTCTAGCAGATATCATAGACTCTGTGAGCATATACACAGAGAAATATGTTTTCACAAATGATACGGAAAAGAAACTAGAACAATTACTGGAACAGGTCGTAGATAAAGCTTTAAATGAAAGCAAATTGGAAATATTTGATGGCGTAGAAATCAAACCTGTAGATGAAATTGATATAAAAGAAATACGACGTAGAAATGAAGAGGAGGCGAGTAGGGCCTTATTTAGTTCGTATACATATGAATATAGACTTTTCCAAAAGATAAAGAACTTTATCGACACGCATATTATATCCATTAATTTACCAAAAGCTGCCAAGATGGTCGGATTCAGATGTAAGTATGATTATCATAAATATTTGTAATCAACTGATATTATAATGTAATTCAATGCAACCATTGCTGCGTCCCACTGCTGGCCACCTGTATTTCCAGCAGTTGCGAGAGTTTGAGAATATTTAAAAATAAATCAATTTGTTTCGAAATCACTTTTGAATTAAAGTTTTATCATTACACAAATATGTATTATTCGAATTTTCATTTCAATTCCTTTTTTCTTCATTTCAGCGTTCGGCTTAAAGAAATTCTTTCTGCCCCTCTTGATCGGAGCCCAGGTTTTCAAGAGCATCCTCTTGGCGATGTTCCTGCCGAGTATTCTGGGAAGCTTCGGCAAGATTCTCGGGAAAGGTAACTAACTAAGCAAACTTTACTTCAACTAGCTCGTCGTTTACGTCGCATTCATAAAGAAAATTACCATCAGTCCTCTTGACGTCTCTCTTTGATTGCGTTTGACAAATGTATTCACCTATGTGATATAGGCAATTCTTGCTAGGATATAAAGGTAAGCGCATACAACATCTGACATATTTACCAAACGCTCCTAATCCTCAAGTCTGTTTTTTATTCGTCTATGGAACATAATAGTATTAAGTTTTACAAAATATTTCTTTAGGTTCTTTAGATGTAATCACTATTTTGTGTGGAAACTCTCTTATATTATATACTTATTAAATGACCGAGTTAATCTTAAGCAGTACGACAAGGAAGTAGAATATATAGGAGGTACTGTAACAAAATAGTCACTGAAATCTTTTGACGATTCTATTTTATGGTACGGCAATCTTAAACTTTCATGAACCATTAATAGGCTAAACCAATTAAGCAAGTTAGTAACTGTCACAGGCTACACAAATTTGACAAATTTGCTCAACCCTTAATTTTACACCCCGGGTTCATATCCGTCTTCATAATTTTGATTAAATTGCCACTTAGAACAGGTGTACAGTAATCCAATTTTCAAAGTAAAGAGTCCTCTTGTCATAACTTTGTTACAAAATTCGTTTTCTTACCATCAACAAAAGCTTACGGCAGGAATATAATTATGTTTTAACTACAGAAAAGGTAGGCAAATTGTCTATCTTACTTACTGTAGTTGCAGATATCTACTCGTATATCTAACATTTGAAAAAACTTGTAGTTGGTTGTTTTACTTGTTTTCTTTTGTTTTCTCTTCTGTTCTTATTCTAGCTGGATATTTTATAATCGCACTTAAATAATAACTATGACATTCCAGGAATATCGCAGCTATCAGCCTCGTCCAGCCAAGCCAGCTATCCCCCAGCCAACGCTGATGACCAGAACGGGTACAGCAATGACAACAAGGACTTTATGGGCTACGAGACGAACCCAGCGGGATCCTACATGTACCCTCAAGACGGAATGTACGATAACATGGAAAACTCTAACGACGCCAACGATGTTTCTAATACTGATATGTCACGGTGAGAATCTACTAAGATTATAAAAAGCACAAACAGAGAAAATTACAATGGAAGAATTCGATAGTATGGAATGGAAAGCTATGTATGATTTAGTTACATTATTTACTTTAGCTAAAACCAGTGGCGGCCTAGGGTTTTGCTTAACAGTTTCCAAGTAAGATTGTCTAGAATTCCAGCGCAAATAGTGCGCTCTTTACAAAAAATATTTGCTTTTGAAGATTAATTAGTATTCTCTTCAACGGTAAATAAGACACTGTATCCTGCACACAGAATTGTAACCCTGCACACATTAGAGTTATCTGTTTAAGTTGAAACCAGCCAAACTACTTTGACAAGTGAGCTGGCAAGCCTTATAATCTTCACATTAAGTTAGTAGACCCGTTTTCAACAGTTAAACAATAAAGGGGTGGATAAAAGCTTTACTTAAAACCAATTACATTAATAAACAATGCCGTTCTCTCCAACAAAACTTTACATATTCTGATGTCTATTCTAGTTATGAGTGTTAAATGTAAATGACATTTCATTCAATGGAACTGACATTTCCAGTCAATCTACTGTTTTAAATCGCACCACTAACAAAGGGTGCGAACAGAACAATTTTTAACGGATTCAAAATGAGCTATCTTCAATGGGCATGTTTTCGAGAGAAGAAAAGTGCCTGCTAAGAAACGACAATTGAGTTGAAATGGACAAAAGTCTGATTCAATAACGGGATCCAATTTGCTAACTGCCCGAAATGGCTTCATCGGTACAAATTAAATCTGACGTCACTCAATTCATTGTTATCAACGCATTTTCTGTTTTCCATTCAATTTTGATACATCGGTATTTATTATGCAGTTTTAATTTGGCTTCAATTTTGCATATATTGTAATTAGCAATTACCATGTTCATGACGAATTTGCTTAAAGCCTACGTGTTCAATTTTCTAAATTAGATTCCGCAGGCTGCTAATGTAATACTCATGATATAAATCGCTAAAAAGGACTGTAACTACATGCCTTTATGTACCAAATTTGCTGTCGTGGTGTTTGGTGTGTATCTACCTCTTTTTCCTCCGTGCCTCCAAAACTCCCCAGAACTTTCACAAAGTTGCAAAACTTTCCTCTTTGATCTTAGGTCCGACAAATTATGGTAATCCTGAGGAAAGTTGATGTACAAGTACAGTTTTCCTGATAGTTTTTTCTATAAAAAAACGGTGTGAGGGCAGACGTTAACCATTCGTCGTTTGATTGCTATGGTTATACTGGTCACTGTACCAGTGGTGGAACCAGTAGTGGAACCAATTGTACGTCACATTATTGAGCGCGAAAAATATCTTCCTTAACTGTGACAGGTCTGGAGTACACTCTAAAAAAACTTAATTTTTCCCCTCGAAAACTTTAAATTTGCAAAGGTACAGGCTCAAAGTCGTCTGTCGAATGTCCGCAATAATATCAGAACTATGCCGATCAATAATATGATGTAAATATGAACTAAATTATAGCAGTAAGTAACTGTGGCAGTGAATAAATTCCCTGAATTTTTGCTTCCCTTCCAATTTGACAAACAATAGAGGGACGCGTGACACGACGTGGCGGCGAAAATACTTCCAAACAATTCGGTTCTGTTAATAAAAATGGCCGTCATTCGCTTCGCAGCTGCTGCTGTCATCGCTTTAATATGATTTGCACATCCGATTCCACAATTGGATTCATAATCGAACGTCACATAGAAATATTGACGGAGAAAAATCATTATTTCAATTACAAACTCCTAATTTGTTTCATCCAAGAGATCACGTATTTTTATAAGATTCTTTAACATTGACAACAAGATAATTGTTGTCTCAATTTCGGCCTTGTTCAAAGAAAGTAATTTTAAAAGTACATTTCGCAAACGCCTTCCAATTCTAACATTTTTTATCCTCTGCTGTTTTATTAAAAAATAAACAAACTGTTACTATACTCATTACAATGTTTACACTCAATGTTTCTTGTTTATTATAGGCTTCAGAGAACATATTCGGGACGAAGTGTCTTTCTGTTTTCAGATTCGGTCTTGGTGGGCAGAAAGCGGCGTACCTTCCATCGAAGAACAGTTACTATAAGAACCAAATGACAAACAATTACAAGGTGAGATAAACATTTTTGTATCATCTATTGATTTTGCGATTTCTGCTCTAGATACGTTTCCTGCAGATTGTCTAACTATCGAAGTGTGTAGAACATTTATATACCGAGGAGAAAGTAAGGGAGTGAGTAATGAATCGCTTTCTTTTAGAGTTTCAATTAATTTAAGAATATCATCAGAATCAAATAACGTTTTATCTAATCTGGAGACAAGATATGTATTGATTATTAATAGCTATCCCATATAACATTTTCATTGAATTATAAAGCTGCCTCTCAAGCCTAATTAGTTACTTTGTTGTAATACAAATGTTATTACATTTTATTTCTTTCGTATTGTAAGATCAGAATTTTTCTTTTTCTAATCTCTAAACACAATCACTTCTTACAAATTTCCACGGATCGTGATAAAATGAAGAACTTTTAAATTTCATTTTAACCCCCCGGGATTCCATTTTAGGCTCCAGTACTTCAAAACTGTTAGAATGATTCGATTAATTTAGACCAAATCCAATAAATGGTATTGGATTTGATCAAGGAATTAATGGAATTGACGTTTATTACAAAACTCGCCGAAGCACTGCTGGTACAATATTAATTTTGCAACTAATCCTATTGGTGGATTACGGTCTACCTGGAATTGCTATCAACCCAATGCTGAGTATGCTCCAATAACCGGAATCGGGGAAAATCTCAGAAATCATAGCCCAAGATTGAATTCGAGGTGTCGAAAGTTTTCGTGTCGCCCTTATTTTTGGCCAATAAGCTTAGTTAAACGATTATAGTCGACACAGCTTTCCTGAACATTTTTAGCGTCGCAATACTAATAAAAACCCAATTACTACCTAGCTAGTCGGTAGTCTCGATCATACTAGGCCGTTATTTGTAATTCTATTTATCATTAAATATCATAAATTTCGTAACGCAATATAATTTTATAACGAATCGTAAAGCAATCTACGTGATGGTAAGTGGTTATAACAACAATAATATAATGCATGTTAAAGTAAGAGTAATTTATTTGGAAATCCTAATATATCTACTTGCCACATCCTTCAACAGAAGATAGATATTAATTTAAGCTCAACTTAGTGGCAACAGCAGACATAGATGATGCTTTAAAATTCGAACAGCATGTATTTAATATTTCCTTTCTTGTTCCAGATTTTCCAGAAAATTCCAGCGTCCTCTATGATCCTGAGTAATTACGATCCCTTCTATTCGCCATTGTTGTCTCGATTGGATGGAATCTTCGCTCGACTGGGTATTGAAATTTGAACTTTATTGTTATTGCTCTATAGCTCAAATACATTTGCTACGTCTCGTAATGCACCTTTTACGTTAAGTAAGCGTTTTTATTGTAAGTTTTAGTGGACTGTAAATAAAGTTTAAATCCTAACAGCACTGCGCGGGACACTTAGCCGTATTGCTAAGGGAACATGCTCATTGAATTTAAATTTTATGCTGACGATTTTAAGGTTCACTTTGAATTAAAGATTATTTCGTTGAATATTTCTAACCAGTATTTGAGAAATATTGTTGCATCGTCTTAAATGTTCTTATAATTTGAGTTATGATGTTTATTATCGTGTAACGTTTATTTATTTCTAAATGCTAGCCCGCCGACTTTGTTACTATTCTATTTTGCACTTTTATATTACAATTATATTTATTTAATAACATTTCTAAACGTGTGTTTTATACAAGTCAATAAAGTATAAGTAATACTTAAAGATAAGCGAAGACAAGTAAACTCTCAAAAGTCTTCAAAAAAGCTTAAGATCAGGTTTGATGGTGAAAGTCCGTTTTATGACGGTGTTTTTTTTCTAAGTGTTTTTCCAATCAGACAAATCCTGTCTAGAAATCTTTAGTATTCGTATTCCCGAATGAATTCTTCATTACTTTCACTCCTAGGTCTGTCTATCTGAAAACATCTCAATAATAATAAATAAGCAGTGAATAATCTGAACCTATGAATAAAATTTCGTATGTAACTTTGTTAATTTGTTCCCCATTATATGTCCCCTGACACTCAATATTAATGTTGTTAACAACATAATTGTATCCAAACAAATTGTAGACGGGAAAACATCCAATCATCCAACAGTCAATTATTGATGGAAAATCTCAAAAGCCTACTACTTATCCAATAACCGGATTATACGAGATAATTGGAGGATTTTTTAAAAGTTTTATTACCTTGCCAAGTTCGGAGACTCATTAAGAGTTCAATCCGGAGTTTTGAATTTATCCGATAGGGGGACCCAATATCGGAATGCTCTTGAAAATGCTCCAATAAAATGCTCTTTTTATATTTACCGCCATCCGAGCTAGGGATGCGCCAGTGTCCGTATAATCGGTGTTTTTGTACGTATTATTGCTATCTAGTGATGTGAAATTCAGTCTTGCACTCCAAGGGATCTAGATTTACCTGGCACGCACTTCAGACTTGTTACGTGCTTTTGATAACTTAACATTTAAATATCACTCGGTTTAGCGGGAAATGAAAATATTGTAATATCTGCATATTTTAGAAAATGTTTTAAAGTGTGTACATTTTTGAAGGTATGTGAAGTCTGCCAATTCGCTATTAGCCAGCGTAACTGGCAAATTGACCTAAAATTCTTTCCCTATAAGAGGAGTCTCATGTCCGACGGTGGAACAATATACAGGGCTGCAAATTTTTAATATTTTTGTCAATATTTATTAAGCACTCATGTTGAATTCTTTCGCGAAAACGGGCACTAACTAGTATATAGTTGGGATAACTGACATAACTATATCATTTCAAATATAGTACATTGTATAGTAACCAAACAGCTGATATACAATGTACTTAGATGTTAAACTGAGACTTAAAAAACACGTGAAAACCGAACAATTATTTGAACAGAAATTTTGAACATTTTGAACGATCACTCACTAAGCAATCGAATCGACTAATAGACTCTAAGGGACTTGCAAAATTACATTACCAATAAACCTATTTAAGATACAATGATAAATCATCGTAAAACGATCACATCCCTAGCATTATGCGGCGTTGAATATTCGCGTGAAAATCAGTGCCGATTTTATTACACTCTGGGATATTTTATTAAAATCCACCGAAAAAGATATTAATCTTACTTATGTTTAATACAATACACTGTTGTTTGTACCATAATCGCCTTGGGCATAATATTTCCTAAAATGTAATCTGATATTTTGTAACAATGGTTTAAATTACCGGAAGAGGCTCACGGGGACCGGACGCAGGCTATACATTTTTGCGCGACATGATCTGGTTTCTTAAAAAGCCTCCAAAATACTGGAAAAATTTTTCGTTATGATTACCGTCTATTTAAGTATAGGTAGTGGTTTTATTGTCACTCAGAACAAAAATTGGTGTGATTAGCACATTTATTTGTCCTGTCTGAATATTATGAGTACCTATATTCTATACTAGCTTCTGCTCGCGGATTCGCGCGCGTTTAATTCGGAGTAAAACAATTCCCCTTTCCCTATACCGTGAAAATGTCCTACTATCTTTAGAATATCAAAATTCATATATTACATATTTTCTTATTGACGTTAAGAAATTCTCTATTGCAACGCGTGCGAAGTCGCGGACTTCAGCTAGTATTACATCTAGCCTATTTTCATCAGGGATAATGTAGGATTCTAATGGTAAAAGAACTTTTGAAATCGGTCCAGTAGTTTCGGAGCCTATTCAATACAAACAAAAAATCTGTCCTCTTTATAATATGAGTACAGATAAGTATAATATACTATGATATATTTACATATATCTATCAGCCGTCCGGTTACCATAACACAGGCTTACAACAACCCCATTTGGAATTAGATAGCAATTTGAAATTGTTCTCATTATTATTCGCGTATCAGCGTAATAAGTGTCCTACGTCCTAACTACGTCCTTATCTTCAGGTTTAGCGCCTTCCGAAGGCCTGAGCGACGACGGCGAAGTTCAGGTCGGCGGGCAGAGCCTCAGCGAAGTGAAACTGGAGGCGTGTCGTGAACAACTGATATGCCTGATGTACGCCAGTCCCGCGAAGTACGCGCCATACAGCAACCTGGTGTCCGCACAGTTAAGCAGGTCTGTGGTATCATGGAAAAGTAGCAATAGATGTAATAGGTCCACTTGCTGCTGGGCCAAGAGTCTCCGCCAACGGCATGTAGAGGATTATGGATGTGGTTGAAGCACGACAGGTTTGTAAGGACAGAGATATTTGGCACTCGGTGCGACCAGCCTATCCCGTTAGGAACCTGGCGTGATAGTTATGTATGTATATGTATGTAAACAAAACATTTTGGCCTCTTCACCAACTCTGTTACCATGATCCGATAAATGATTTAACACTGATAATTGTACGAGTAGCGTTCGCTTAGTGGTTTTAAATTCATAGAGAGTGATGAATGTGGATGAAGCGCGTCAGGTTTATAGCGACTGAGATATCTGGCACTCGGTGTTTTCTCCCTACCACGTTAGGGACCTTTATAATAGTAATAACTAGCTGACCTGGCAAACGTTGCTTTGCTATATAAACTATAATTAATACCCCCGCAACCCCTCTTACGGGTGGAATTTCGTAAAATCCGTTCTTAGCCTCTACTCGCGGAAAGGAATATTCCTACCAAATTTCAAGTCTCTAGGTGCTCTGGTTCCAGATATATCGCTGTAACTCTCCTATATATATAAAGATATAGACATAGAATAAATAGATAATCTTTCAATTCGCAGAGAGCTGAACGAGCTCCGCAGACCAGTGTCCGATAACCCTGAAATCCTACGGTTCTTCCGCTACATGCGGGCTGCGAGGCGAGGGCAAGAGGGCACGGACTGCATGCGCGCGCACCCCGCCTGCGCCGCCACCGCCGCCCCGCAGCACACCATGATCGCCGCTTACCACGACATCAATAAGCTCGTGCAGGCCCGCAAGCTGAAGACTTAAAAGGTAAAGGACGCTATAGCTCATTAGAAAAGCCACAGGTGCTTCAGCGGACGGGATAGAGAATTTTTGGTACGAAGTTCCTTATCGCGCGTTACGAAAGGGAGCTAGACGGAAAAAATTAAGAGAAAGAAGTTGTAACGACACTTTTTGCAAGCCGTTGTAAGCCGTGCGGCGTGCGCGTGTTTCTCTGTCTGTCTCCCTCTCTCACATAGAAACCAAGCCATGTGTTTGTAGTATCTGTCCAATGTGATGCGGTCTCTTTTCTTACGATTAATTGTCGCAATTCAATTTTTTTTTCTTGTTGCAGATAAATAACGGCAATGCAGTTGGAAAATCCAATTTTAATCAACTTTGACACTTATTACCTACGTGGTACCGCACTTATTGCCCAAACACGACAACAAAACAATTTTAGTACACAAAGTACAGGTTCTCAAGGTGGCAGTAACTGTGCATGCTTTAACTATCAACGATATTTAAAAAAAAATTACTACTTCAGAAAAATACCATTCCAGTACTATGTATATCCATAGTACCCGTTCATTAAACAACTTAGTTACAGTGAATAGGAAAATTACGAGGCAACAGCATAGTTCCTATATTCAAGGTTAATAGGATATCTAGCCGAAACCGGTATAACCCGCTTGTCTCATTAACCAATGAAGCGAGCGTTTCCAAACTAGCAAAATAGCACATCAAAACGCTGTAATTCCTAAGCACCTATGTTATTTACTAACGGATAAATAGAATCTTGTGAGGAAACTGAAGACGTCACTAGCCAGATAATTAATAATAATAATAATAACATGATTGATACTACGTTGGTGGTAGAACCCTCTGTGGTTCGACTCCGGCGGCACCACCTTCACTCCTATTTCTGCCTTATAACACCAATGTCAAGCGCTGCTGTGTTCTGGTTTGAAGGGTGTGGTAAGGGAGACATACTTTTTCGAGGCATTCCAACTTAGTCCTCAGGGGTAGCGGCGCATCTGTGGTCGACCTGCGATAGGAATCGAATCTTATCCGGGCTCGATTACAAATGTCCATGGGCGGCAGTAGCCATTTACCATCAGCTGGACTGCATACTCGTCTGTTACTTCCATATTATAAAAAAAAATACAAATTTACAAGACACAAGCACTAATAGCTTAGAACATTGCATCCTACTCCGGTCTAGGTTCGAGTCCCGGTACGCACCTCTGACTTGTCAGGTGCGTTTAATAAATTAAAAATCAAATATCACTCAGTGAAGGAAAAAGTGGCAAGAAAAACTATTTCCAAAAATGTATTTAAGTATATAATTTTCTGAGATATAACAATATATAGTGTAAAAAAGCTACACATCGCCTTATAAGGAATCAGATATATGTAGATGTGTGGAAGTTCCAATTTTTATTATTACAACGAATTCAATATTATATTTTAAACTAGCGGTGCCCGCGGCTTCATCCGCGTTTGAATTTAACAAAAAAATTGTTGTTAAAATTTTAAAATAAAAGGAGCCTAAGTTACCCCTTATCACATCAGCTATCTGCCAGTGAAAGTCCCGTCAAAATTGGTGGAGCCGTTCCAGAGTTTAGCCGGAACAAACAAACAGACAGACAGGTAGACAGACAAAAATTGTACAAAATGTTATTTTGGTATATGTACCGTGTTGAAATACATATGCATTAAGTAACAAGCGGTTATTTTAATATTACAGACAGACAGACACTCCAATTTTATTTACTAGTATACTCGTAGATATCCTTATATGGTGTGGTAGGTGCAGGTGCGGATGCTGAATGATAATACCCGATTGAGTACAACTTATTCAATTTTTATTTAACGCACACAAAAAGTATTTTACACACACACAATTACTTAGAAAGAAGGAGAAGAAAGCGAGAAACAGTAATAAGAAAGTACGGTAGCGAAAACAATAAAATATGCGAAGCACGGAAAATGGTTTAGAGCAAGCGAGAAGCGTGGGGTCGCGACGAGAACGGTTTGACCACTGAGTGGCGCGGCGGAGGCCGGTCGGCCGGTGCGCGCGCGTACGCATAAAAAACTTTACAACAAAGGAGCTCCGTGAGCTCGAGCTTAACTACGGGTTTGACCCGGCGATGCCCGTGTATTTATTATAATTAGTGTATATCTGACTTTGTGTAATGAATGACTGAATGTGTGAGTAATGCGTGTTAGTGTGGACGTAAACGTAAATATAATAGATAGGATATTATAAATATTATGCGTTGTTTGCATGAATATAATATGAATAAACTAATATATATGAGATATGTCACCCACATCACTCCCCTCCAGAGACCGTGTCTACGGGCGATAATAATCGGGGAAGCGGACATGCCTTCCCGATCGAGTAGTTCGTGGTGCGTCTGCAGGCTTATGGCTTACGGGAGCGGGTATTAATTGTGAGGATGATGGGGTATAATGGGAAAGGTGCCGCGAAGAGGTTACGTCGTCAGACAATATGTAGGCGGGCTTTAAACGGTCTACGGATATTGTGACCTCTTTACCTTTGACGCGGATTTTAAAGAATTTTGCATCTCTCGTTAAGACTTCGTGTGGGCCCGTGTAAGCAGGCTGCAGTGACCCACGCAGCGCGTCTTCTCTAAGGAATACGTGGCTGCATGTGGCGAGGTTCTTGAACACGAATGTTTTTTTAGTAGTGTGATGTTGCGTTGGAACTGGGCGAAGATTTTGGGCGAATGACTTCATCCGAGCTGCGAAATCGGTGATATCGGTGGTGTAATTTGCGACTGTGTCTCCGAAAAATTCGCCGGGTAGCCGGAGTGGTTCCCCGTACACCAACTCAGCCGATGAAGTTTGGAGGTCTTCTTTGAAGGCACTCCTTATACCAAGCAGCACGAGAGGTAAAGCCTCGGTCCAATTGTTTCCAGCGTGACACGTTATAGCAGCTTTCAGCTGCCGGTGAAAACGCTCCACCAAGCCATTGCATTGAGGGTGATAAGCCGTCGTTCTACGCTGCTTAAACCCAATGCACTTTGACAACTGCTGAAAAAGTGCCGACTCAAATTGTCTACCTTGGTCGGTCACTATGTCGGTAGGGCAACCGAAACGGGATATCCAACTGGAGATAAACGTTTTGGCTACTGTTTCAGCAGTTATGTTGGTTAAAGGAATGGCTTCTGGCCAACGCGTGAAACGATCCACTGCTGTCAAACAATACCGATACTCATTATCAGGTGGCAGTGGTCCGATCAGGTCAATGTGGACAAATTTGAATCGCGCCGAAGGTAAATCGAGTCTTCCTAGAGGCGAAGAAACGTGTCGAGTCACCTTCGAACGCTGGCAGGTCACGCATGCCTTTGACCAGTCGCGGCAGTCTTTCCGCATAGAGGGCCAAACAAA
>DWQT01001905.1:0-15409 GCA_018244895.1 Myscelus amystis hages
TAATTGGCAACACTAGTGTGTCGGACAACTTCTGTCTGAATTTTTCGTCTGAATTTTTTCCGTCTAGCCTCCTTCGCAACGCGCGATAAGGAACTTCGTTCCAATACTCCCATTCCACGTACCGCACATCTAAGTGGCCGCTGGCTGGAGTGGAGTGAACAATGCAGTGTTGAGACACTAAGACACTCTTCGAATTGCTTCCGGCCGCAACTCGCGCCGCTCAATCCGCTCTAAGCAAAACTTGAAGCCACTTTGCAGTAACTGCATTACCTGGATCGGCCCAACTCGCTGCTAACTTTGACAACTTATCTCGACCGCAAACTAAACTTTGCACGTAACTGTACTCTGTATACACTAAATTTATGAACTTAGGGCTCGCGCACACTGTGGCTTTTTGTAGCGATCACGTTCGTTGCTGTCGCGTATTGATGACCAGCCCGAATAACCAAGTGCTAATGACGCAATGAAATGACTGTCGAAGTACAGCCGTTGCCTGAGTCACAGAATGTTGCTCGACGACAGTCGAACACCGGTGCTTGTTGCCGTATTGTTGAGCTGCTGTCATATGTACAGATATTCCATGGGGCCAAGTGACAAAAAACGCCGCTACAAAGATCGCAGTGTGCGCTGGCCCTTATTGTTAGTTCGACCTACCCGCCTGAGAACAAAAGAGCGTACTTACTTATGTGCAGCGCACACAGAACTGTGCACAAACATATTAGCGCCGCGACTGCTCTTGCATACATTATGATACAAGCGCAGAGGATCCGACACTTTTTCACTTTTAATGCTAATTATCATTGCTATTAGCTCTCATTGATGTGATATTAAGTTATTGAGTTCAAAATTCGTTCTTGTTAATTGATAAAAGACCAGTATTTCAGCTTTTGTATGCTTTTGTGGTATTTTCCTTAAGCGCTTTGGATTTATCGAGACGGAAAACTTTACATTTACTAAGTGCCCACAATAAGGCTGTTGTGCTACATTCATGAATGAAGATTTCATTGACGAGGTTCAGGCAGTTGAGGCGCCTGCCTGCTTTTGAATGACTAATATTATCAGAGTTATATTACTTGTAATCTAAATTGATACTCTCCTTTGTCTTTAAAATACTACGTTTATAATGAATAGTATCAATGTGGATTATGAACTCTGGGCCAGTAGGCAAGCTTTCAGAATAAAGACGGGGACTTCAAGAATTAGATACTTTTACTTTGATGGCAAGTTTAGCTTAAGATGAATTAAAACTAAGGTATTTCTTGTAACGCTCTAAAATCATTTCTTCGTCGCGTAATATTCTACTATTGTTATAACGATATGCCTTACGTCGACGTTAACTTGGTAGACTCATTTGACAATTGCCTCAAATTGGTGACCCCGCCCCCCCCCCCCCCCCCGCGCGCCCGACGACCGCATAAGTATTTCTTCATTTACACTCTTTCCTTCTGCAGCAAATGTAATCATATGAGAACATTTTTAGTAGGTATTTCCTAAAATTATTTAACCGAGCTTGGTGATGTCTAATATAAATCTGTTTTCAGCCAAATAATAACTGAATGTATCAACAGTAGATCATTGTACAGGACATAGGAAACTTGAATCATAGTACATTCTGAACAGGTATTACCCAGCAGTCGTGGCCCGTTTTTTACTACTCGCCACCATTTTTCCTCGAGTTTTCCTCTTGTTTAAGAATGCAGTTTGACTTGTGTTTAATTCAATTCATAATTAAACCATGACAATACAATCTACTGACCAAAACTTAGGGTGGAATAACCGCGGGAAAACCTGTATTAACCAACATTTATGACATTTAAACCAAGGTTGCATAAATATACCTCTGACTTAATGCGGCATGCACGTTTTTAAGATTGTTATTGTCACCTCTAAGCTCCTAACAGCGACGGAAAACGTCGTGAGGAAATCTACGCAACAGCATTTCGTAATATTCTTTAATAGTGTTTAAGTCTGCTAAGTCTTTCTCATTTCGAAAGGAAACCTGGTCCAAATGTGTTTTTTGTGACTAATTAACGAATAACAAAAGATAATTTGAAAAAATCACCGTTTACCATGCAAATCAATTCTGCAACCATGAGTACCTACTTTAATAACATAATACCTGCCACATGCATATGAATACTTTACCATGCTGGCCGCCGCCACCGTGAAGCCGACAATACCACGCTTAATAGAATCTTTTTTTGCCAAACCTTGTCATTTGACGGTCATCATTGACTTTTTATATAACAAAACAGCGCTAGGTCAGTTATATTTTTGTTGATATTAGTATAACACGTACTTTGTTGTTATCTATGTCAGCAAAATACAATAAGTACCTCAGAATGCGCACATAACAAGTATTGACTTAGCTGTAATGTGTTCCACTCATTATTTACCTGGAGATATTATTACTGTTACTTTATAAAGTAGCTCGAAGTCCGACTATAGAAAAAGGGAGGCCACTGGAATATTACTTAAGTATAAATAAATGTGTAACTCTTTAGGTAGGCGGATGTTTGTCCGTCAGCCACGCAAAATCTACGGCCTGTACGTGTATGTAATTTCGCATGCAGACAATCTGTGGGCAGGAGAGTAATATAGGCTACTTTATTATCCCGGAAAAATGATTGCTACGGAATTCCGTCTTGACGAGTAATGCTGATGATACTCTGTAGTTCTTTCTTTAGACATTAGATGGTGCTATTTCCAATTAAAAGTCTGTTTTTAATTGATATGAATTTAAATGTTATTAATTCTTACGATAATATAAGGATGTATATGACGCCAGAGCACGTAAACAAAGTTATAAATGGGTGTTGGTTCTGCATAAAATTAAAATAAATTATTACGTTTACATTCGTATTCAACTACTGGCTGAAGTAGTACATAACAGGTGTGGTTGCTAGTGCAGTCTAGTTCGCTAAACAACCCGTAGTTATTGAGCAGTCACGGCCGGTCCACTGCCAGCGTCGCTTACTGCGGCGAATACCTACGTCGCTTAATTTACACCGAGCCTAATTGCGCTCGGCCGGCGGCGGCGGCGTCCGCGGGCTCGCTTTTAAGCGATGCAGCGACGACAGTACTGGCAGGTGGATCTTTTGTAAATAATATTGATTTACGTGCACTACTGACACCCGTGATTTTGTTCAAAAGCGAATACAAATGCGACAATGAAGTGCGCCGGGCTACGGTTTGACCTGACACGCACGTAGAGTGTATATTCACACGAACCAACCTTCTGCATCTAAGTATCGGATGTGTTACGTAAATTCACATAAGTATTCTAATTATTTTTGATCCAAGCAACAATGTTATGTTTATTAAACACAAACACGACAGAACTCGATAAAAAGTGACAAAACAAAGTTACTGCCGAGAAAATGGAAAAAACAAAAGCAATTAATTGTACTCCACATTCTAAATTTAAATAAAAACGGTTTAACAATTTTTTGACGGCCCAAAAACCAAATGAGAGGTACCTACTGTTGGACTACGGATTTAAGGATGACATCAAGAGAAGACGAGGACACAAACAGATTATGTAGGGATTCACGTATAATATTGAAGCAGGAAGCCGTTCATTACAACCGAAGTTCTGCCCTGATTACGCTCGTGAGCCGACAAGGGGGGTACTTTACGGGCCTTGCGTTCTGCCATCCATTCGCGCTAATGAGCACGGGGCTCCCCGCGCCGCGGGGCGGGTCCGCGCGGGCCACGCGGGCCACGCGGGCCACGCGGGCCACACGAGCCACACGAGCCACACGAGCCACACGAGCCACGCGGTCCACACGGGCCACGCGCGTCCCCGGACCCGGACGACCGTGGGGCTAATCCACGATAGCGCTGCGAAGAGCCACCGATGAGGCTTAACGGTTATTTTGCAATAAAAACGAGGTTTAATTACTGACTGAGTCCTCGCAGAAACTAAAGTGAACGTGTTTTGTGTTCTTCTGTAGATAATTGATTTTCTTCAACGCTCTATTGTCCCTCTGAATACAGTTGTTTTCAAATAGCGACAAGGATTAAGGCCGTAGTCAGACTAAACACACCTCAGGTAACGCTGTGGAGGCCTGTGAGGTGTGCAGGTTTCCTCGCGATGCTATCTTCACCTTTATATTTAATTTTGATGATTGATATTTAATTTTATTATATATAAAACACATGTTAATTTGAAAGGTTAGAATCGTGTAGCAGGATTTGACCCAGACTCCCGCAACGAGACTTGAAACCACTAAGTTACGAGTATCATTGCATGTCGTTAAAGACTGTTTGATGTCAATTAATTAGATCAACTAAGGAACGAAAAGGTTGATCAGATCATTAAAGATACATGTTAATATATGCAGATTAATAGCCTGTGGCTAGTTTAAGATCAGATGTCTGTGTGACATTTCTTCGAGACTTTTCTTATTACAAATATTTTTATCTCCTTAATAAAACATCAGCTCCATAGACTAGCCGGCCGCACCATTTTAATTTTGATCGTTATTTTTAAATTAACCTTTACATTAGTAGCTACAGTTTTTTCCTTCGTTCACTAATTATTACTAAGAGACCCCACTGATTACTTTTCTTTCTAATTTAATTTCTTTGTAATCTAATTTTCACCGCTGTCTACGATAAGTCTGTGTTAGAATATTATAACAAAGCGCTGAGGGCGCTGTGTCGGGTCACGGCAATAATTATCATCCAAGATGGTGGTTGACAGTCGTTAATTGTAATTCAGCGGACGCTGCAATTGCTTAATTTGTTAACGCGGTTAATTCACTCTGGTGAGAGATAATTGAATCTCCGTCCTAACTGGCGGCACGAGGCCGTGTTCACGAGAGGAGCGGAAAATATCATTCCTTTCTTCAAACGGCACAGCCAGTACTCTCGTAGCACGGTGCGAAAGCAAGTGACACTAGAGTGGCAGTTCTGTCATAAAAGGCATAATGTCACCCATTGTGACCAGTTTATTTATTTATTTATTTATTGAAATAATTAGTACGTCTATACACCAATTACTTAAGTACATAAACACCGCATAATGATATAGGATGACGAAATTATCAACAGAACGATCAAAAACCTTTTTGTAACTTTTCGTGATAGTAAATGACGTTAGAACAAGATTGAGTCAGATTAAATTAAATTAAACACTAGAATATTTCAATTTCAAGTATATGTTGTTTTAGTGGATACTATTGACAGTATCAGTATGAAACAGTTTTATCTCGCGACCGACAGCTTGTCGTCGCCCACCTCGGAACATCAGCCCACATCAGAACCAGATATTTGACTGACGGAGCGACTTCTTGTGACCGACCAAACAAAGCGATACACACGTTTTTGTAACTCACGAAGCGTGCACGGGGCCGTGTGCGAGGATGCTATAAATCTTTTGTATCTTGATATAATATCACCGTATAACAGTCACAGTCAGCATGCCATATATTATGCATCCGTGAAAAACATTTTGAGTTATCTTTTAAAGACTTTAATGAATACATTAAAATGAGTCTGACTCACGACGTACAAATAAATCTATTTCTATTAAATTTATACGCTTCTATATCAAAACGCTTTCCGCTCGCCTGTATAAAACGACCGCCGCCTTCTACTTTCGAATGGAATATAAGATTATATGTTATTTCCTCGCGATAGCGCGTATTCAGGGCGCGTCACCTGCCGAGTCAAGGTTCAACTCCCGGTTGCGACACGGACGGCTGTTGGCATTTACGATGAGCGAGAATTGACTTATAACTGTTATACATACTACGATGTACCTATGTACGAGTACATATATAGACACTATAGTGATATAGTCCTGGCGCGGCGATATATTGCAGAACATCTGTGAATGCCTGAACGCGGAAACCTATTAATGATTGCAGTATCTGAAGCAATGTAATTTAATGTGGTTTGATGGAAATACATTTTTGGGTCAAGGATAGTGAGTAAGAAATGGAGAAATCTTTTATAATCATATAATGCGCCATCAACTACTTACCCTCGAAGTGTAGCGAGTTTTGCAACTGCATGGCACCCGCCATATTGTCCCCGATTCGTTAGCATACTGCACGTCTGCGGCTTAGCGTCGTACCATCATACAATGTCTCGTCACAAAACGGCGTAAATGTAGAATTTCCGCTCGCCGCCTTCGTCCGCCCAAATTGGTGGCAGCGTAATAAAACACAGTGTGTACGAGCCTCGGAGTGATCAATATGTTCAAACTAACCGGTGTTAACTGATTCGACATTGAGTTTAAAATAATAAATGTTGTTTGAGGGTTTTTAGAAACCTACGGTGGTCTAACACGTACTTTACACAACATACATAATAAAATTATACTTATAGCATTTTTTATATAGAATCAATCCTTTTGTTATTAATAACTAAATGATTATCTTCTTAAATGAATTTTTGCAACGCCATAGGACCGATCCGCAATTCACAGCAAAAGAGTAGCTTTTAACTAGCCGTTAGTTGTTTGTAGTTGCATTTTGCATGTCCACGACAACAGATTCAACAAATATTGAATACCAGTGATCTTGTGTTGAGTCGTTGTCCGTCCGTAAGAGGAGTTTATTATTTTGTCTTTTTCGTATGTGTCGTAATGCTATTCGTGTGTGCCTCTTTTAATACCTACTATTTACGTATCCCTAAAGAACAGATTATAACACATTTTGTATTTCTTTAAACAGATGACCAATCCATTTTTGTCAGCCATTAAATGATGAATAACCATTTCTCCGTTAAATGAAACGATGAAAATCCCTTCTCTAGGTCCCTATGGCCCTTAACGTGTATGACATCGTGTTAAAGGTTGCAGTTCTTCAAACGGTTAGCTTCAAGATGCAGGCATGCGTGAAGTGTGCAAAACACTCACGTCGCTAACTGTACAAGGGCGACGCACTCAAGTACGGCTGAGCAATTCCCCAGAATGGCGCGTGATGGCTGTCGTCAAAAAACTATTCATTACAAACAAAAGCGTGGGAATGTGCCGCCGGCCTCGTGTGAGCGTGTCCACAAACGTAACTACGGTAGGCTGTGCTTAAAGGCTTTTGGGGTAATGGAGGAACTGACATTGACTTCCGATCTTTGGCTGAACATGAACGAATGAAGCGGTCTTTGTGTCTCATCTGTCATTTCCGCGTATTCATATATTTTGGTAATCAGAACAGGGTATAAGGATCATGGGGTTGTCACGAATCACTGATAAAGTTGTTTTGTATAAGCAATGATACAGTTTTTTTAATAAACGTACATTAGGAGTATAATGGGTAATATCAACAATTGAAATTTTATATGTAAAATTTCTACATTTCTGAAATATTGTTTCACTTTAAGATTACTTTATATCTTTATACCAATGTGTGTAAATAAACATTTTTGTGTTTTTTCTTTATCTTATCTTTTATATCCCAACATAACATCGTCACTGTGTTGATAAATATAATAAACATATGCAAACAATTTTCTAAGCAATAGAACCTCAGTGTCTCGGACTGAATTCGTAATGATCTTGCAATATGACTCACTGCAATTTCAACTGCGTCTCGTCCTATCCCAAGGTTATTTATAACAACGTATTATTCTCATACTCATTAACAGGAACTCATTTTACGTACTCGGATGTATTCTCCACCACTAGTGCGAATTAGCGTACATCAGTGGATTCAAAAATTTTATCCACTACTAACCCTATTACTGACGTATCTCGTGGTCTAGTGGTCAGGGTAGGGTTAGGGTATGATTTAACCATAGTACATCTATTTGAATTTGAAAATCGCTTACAACATTACATTAAAGCTCTTAAAACTAAACTACAATATGCGAAAATAATCTTCCTGACAGTGATGCCACAATTATCAAAACAGTTCTATGCAGTATCTGTGATATCTCACCTAAGTCGCGAGCACCACTGAGCACGGTGCGCCTCACGTAATCTTACTCACCGGCGGCTAATGTCGCTGCGAGTGAGTCATTACTATTTTTCAACTGCAAATATCTATCAGGTAGTTTGTTGTGAATGACGTAATAATCGCATGCTTCAATGTTTACCACTCCGACTGAGTAAAAAACACAGCTTGCATTTTTACTGCTAGTTCTACTGACCTTCAGGAGAGTACTCGGCGAGAGGGAGATAGAAGAACTTCGGTTGAATTCAGAGAGGGACGGAAGGGATTTGCAGCGTCCTGAAGTTTCGAGTTAGTGAGAAACATATTAATGCATAGCCGCCCTAACAACACTCGTGTGCAAAACGGCGCTTGACCTAGGACGCCCCTGTTGGGATATTTCAGATAATATAACTAGCCGCCAGCGTGACATATAAAATAAATATTGACGTTCTGACCGCGTTTGGGTTTGGCTAGATATGGTCCAATGATTTCAATATGTAATATGTAAATACATGTGTGAGAAAGATTCCTATTTCATCATTTTTCTCCTTCCGTTGGTATACAATTCGAAATTCCTTGGAAACCTCGGCAGGTGTAGCACAAAAATATACATATATATTGATACACAAAGTATTAGTATAGTGAAAGTTTTCTCCCAAGGTCTGCAGTTTTTAGTGCGTACCTCAATTCGCGGACGGGCGTTACATACTCGTATTAACAAATTTGTAAACTCGAGTAAAATAGCAATAACATAATTTATACTCATAAAAATAGCAATGTTCAAGGTTGTTGTCGACTGAGGAGCGTCAATAGAAGTGTTCGATGACGATGACATAATTTGAACAGATTACAACGTAAAACGCTATAAAACCTGTTATTAAAATGTTACGTTGAATATTTATACCATTGGCCATTGTATGAGAAACCACAAATTAAATGGACATTGTAGAATCTAAATTATTTCCTATTTTTTTCTGCTGCGTAACGCATGGGATATACCTGAATATATACTTAAATATTGTACCTATCATTTTAAGCCATTTTAAAGAAAACTAAGCAACAACTAGCGGTGTCTCCAACATCGAGATACTTTGTATTATACGTTCAATATCTGAAATCCTGCCGGAGGGAATTCTGAGATGTTTCGGTGTAATTAGCGAATGTCGATATATAATTCGCGATGTTTTTATCTACCAGACTCTTGACATTGCGGTTTATTAGGAAAAATATTATATTAATTTATCTACGAGTCAGACAGTCGCTCGCTCGTTGCTCGGGTCTCTACTAATTAGTCATTTCAATCCTAACTAAGACAAACTGTTTGAGTTCAGTTTTAAAATAAATATAAATGTTGTAGTTCATTGATGTAGTCTCCGGTTATCGTATGCGAAGTTCATACAAAGCGGTCGGGAAATATGAACGGAGGAGATAAACGGCGCGATATACTGGCCCGTATCCATCTCCGGTATATTACGCTGATTTGACATTCGCCCCGCGCGCGCCGCCGCGCTCGATCTCCGGCTGCCGCGTGGCCCGCAGCGCGTAAACCAACCACGTTTCTAGGGCGCTGCGAAAAAATCACCTGTTTCTTGACCGCTCTTTTAGATAAACTTAGCATATTTGTTTTCGGAACGAAGTTCCTTATCGTGCGTTGCGAAGGAGGCTAGACGGAAAAAAATCAGATGAAAAAGTCAGACGATAAGTTGTCACGACACTTTTTGCTAGAATTAATATAATTTATTACAATTCCTTCACTAATTAATCGAAAGGAACCTCGTTTTATCCGGGTGTCCCTTGACACCCTTCCTTGTTTTTTTTTATTTTATCATAACTTCGGTATGGAGTTTCACTCGACTCTCAAGCTTGTACGAACAATGAAAGGCTGTAATTAAATGGAGGTCGCAGTCGAAAAGCAGAAGCAGCTATAGAAAGCGGAAAGCCATGGTCTAATGGGTATCCTAGAGGAAGTGCCACCAGGGCTTAGGGATCCTACAGTCCTCTTGAGGGTTGCAGTACTCGTCTATAGGCGAGAACAGCTTCTGGCGACAATGGCACATAAAATAATATTGTAAATAGAAACGGCGGCAGTCGGCGTGATGAGAAGAGCGGCTTCATCGGTTCCTCCATATACGGCGCCCTTGTTTACAAACTTATTTATCCTTATAACCCTAGGACGCGCGGGCGGAGGCTAATCTCTGTATTTGTATGCAGCCGGGCGCTCCGGGTCTTCCCGGGCTGTTGACTTGTGTTATGCTAATCGCTGTCTCCAACAATTCTCCGGGCAGACGCGTACATCGCCTGAAGTTGTTTACTAGGTACTATTATTATTGTCTTTCTTTTTTCTTTTCTGGTAAAAGATAAAACGTCGGAAAGGTACCGCGGGGCCTTGAAGGTTGCCGCTTCGTGTGCGATCCCCACCAAGACTCCTTCGGTCGCCATTCTCCATTGAAACGCTCCAAGATATGTCTTTCATCACACCGCTCTTTTCCCACTTTTTCCTGTCTTTACAAATACTGCTCTCCTTAATTTTCATTTATAAGAACATTGCCACCGTGGACATGCATTAAACATTACCAACCTAATATTAGGTTTTATAAAATTACATCTATTTTTTCAATTATCCCGGGTGTAGCGCCATACTGTTTTCAAAAGAGAGAGAGCTTTTATTTTTTTACATTGTAGAGTGAATATCATTTTAGCTAAGAAACACTGGTCTATTAGCGATTTACACTTTATTTAATTTAAGAACGAAAACAGACAGCAATATTAATGGTTGAATAATAATAATAAGCACAGTATGCGTTAATTTGTATGCTCCCGCGGCGCTAGAAGGCTGCTCGGCCGGGAGCGGGGCGGAACATAACCGGAAATGTTCTTTATCTTTACAGCTTATTTATCTACTTCCGTAATAGATGATCCCCGCTGGCGGGCGGGGGCTGCTACTCATCACGCCGGGTAGCGGGCGGGGGGGAAGGGGCCCCGCCATGCTCCAGGATCAAGGAAGACGCTCTAATTTCATCGATGCCTTGCATCAGAAGACAAAAGACCACTTCACACTACCCTCAGAGCCCTGAGTTATTGTACTCGCAAATGTGGTTGACTTGTGGATTCTGGTTCACATGGCCGTACAATAAATAAGTTTGTAATATTTAAAATAAAACAGTCGTGGATTTATTTCATATATTGATAGGGCTGTCAAAGATTCAGCGTTTTACCTAAAAACATTGTGTAGGTTTTTGGTTATTTTTTGCGTGGAAGGTTCCCGCGGCAAAACTAATATGCGTCAATTTGTATGCGTCCCTGGTTCACGGAGGCCGCGCGCCGGGGGCTGTGGCTAAACACGATCGGAAATGCGTTTGTATTATATCTTTATGTGGGAAAACTACCTATGTACCTTCTCGCAGAATTATTTTATTGTACACCCCGATAGAATATATACAGGAATATTCAAGGTCACCGATAAAACTGGGGCTACATCGCAAAAATGGATTTCACTATAAACTTTCATGTTTTTATTTATTTTAATAACAACCGTACGAAATATTATTCATACGATATCGAAGTTCAGTTTCGTGAATATTCTATGAAACTGCAATAGCTGAAACACATTTCGGTTACAGAAGTGTCGCGGCGTCTTCGATAAATGGCTGTCTGGAGTGCTCTGTCACGTGTCGTGAGTTGCGCGGGACACGGCGTGACGCGTTTTAAACATGGCGCCGGAGAGGACGTACTACGTGGCGCACGGAAATAGGAACTGTAAAGAACGTACTACGCGGTAGAGCGAAATAGGAACTGTCATATTTACTTTAGCTCTTACTTTATTACTTTATTTTACATGACAAATGTGGTTGCAATGAACTTGTACTCGTATATTTACCGAAACGAAACCTTTTGCACTTGTGATGTCGCGTTGGGAGAATTTCTTTAAAATAACCGCATTCTTTAATAAAAAATTTACGAGTTCTTACCGGGTGAGTATCTCGAAAATGAATCGGATTTGAAATCTTAATTACGGCTCGTTTTATGACCCGCGGGATTAAGATAAGAGGGTTAGTGAGAGAAGACGGAAAAATATAACTCTTTTTAACATTTAGTATGTTTTTTTTTAAACAACATGAGTAAGTGGATAGACACCGTTAGGAGTTAATATTGTGCAAGATCTGTAACAATCTGATTTAGTTCTAAGAATATTTCATGACTAATTGGTTCTTAAACTTGACCAGATACCGCCGTGCAATCAGTAATTAAAAACAAATTAAATAAAATGATGCTGTTTGACGCAGTCTCGATTAAGAAAAGTAATTTTTTCATCGATATTCTCGTGTTTTAATTAAGTATAAAAAGTATTTTTTTTACCTTATGCCAATTATTTTCCTTTGGCAATCGCAGTGAATATCTGTGTAACATCAAAAAAAATCTATGTGATGCCGCGATCGAAGCCACTCTACAAATATTAAGTGAAAATACAATTCAAATACATTCAGAGAGAGTTTACCTGGAAAAAATACGAAACACCACAGTCAGATAAATGGAGACTTGGACGCGAATCGAAAAATGCCGATATTTTTTTTGAAATTGTGAATTTCCCGGCCGCGGGCGGAACCGGAGACTAGGGCCGTTTGCGATCGTAAAACAAAAACAAAATTCCGTTTGCCGCGCGACTGACAGTTTATTCGACAGTTCCAAAAACTTTTCGGCCAGCGGCCACCGGGGCGCGGGGCGCGGGGCGCGGGGCGCGGGGCGCGGGGCGCGGGCCTCGAGGGAACACGCGCATCATTTTTGAGTTTTCCACCATCGAATGTCACGAAACAGATTTATAAAAGAGTTACAGTAGGAAAAGGCCAGATTTACTGTACCTCTAATAGCGTTCTATTTTGGCTGAATAATATTATCACAACCGTAGCACAGTTATAAAGGTATTTCGGCTTCAATTCACAACGTCAGTATTGGGCGAATGAAAACGAGCCTCTTAATATACATCATAAAAGCCGCTTCTTACGTTTTATAACGGTCGGGTCGTAAGAGAAGGGCAGTTTTCATTAGTTTTTTAGAATAAAAGATGGGAGACGAGTAATGTACCGCTCGCCGCCAGCAGCCGGCGGTGCGACCGCTCAATGGTTATTTAAAAACTGGAAAAAAGCTAGCATTTAGTTAACATTCCGCCAGGAAAATAAATAGCAGCGTTCGGCTTCGTTAGCTTTGTGTA
The DNA here is from genome assembly GCA_018244895.1 of Myscelus amystis hages. Lineage (NCBI taxonomy): Eukaryota > Metazoa > Arthropoda > Insecta > Lepidoptera > Hesperiidae > Myscelus > Myscelus amystis. Next base: position 13,090 of record DWQT01001905.1, read on the forward strand.
GTTCGCACTTACGTCTGATATGTGGCCGTTGAGTTTTGAACGGATATGTACGAGTAGGCTTTCCACAGCGAAATCGTTACGTTTCAAACGAAAAATATTTTTTATATCCTCGTGTAGTTTTATATTTTAACATCGTGAGCGGTTTCAGTGATCACTTTGCTATGTTTCATCAAACTGCACAATTAGATTACCTACGCAGCCGGCAGTCGGCTGTGTGGGGTAGTTTATATATGTGAATATTATTTATGTTCCGTTAGTATCATCGACACAAAAACCTTTAGTTATGTTAATTTACAAGGAAATAATAATCATGAGGCATTTTTGCTGAAAGAAAAGTCTCGCTTTTGACTGATGAAACTTTATTTTGAAAAAATGTTTAAGAGCGGAGGATAACTCGATCGGCGTATTTGATAAATAAACTTTTATGGGCGAGGTCGGTAAAGAAAGGGATCTAACAAAATTAACATACTCGTCCATAACATATTCTTTACATGATTTACGTTTCCAGAGTCCAGTACAAGTTTTGTAATAAAACTGACCAGACGTTAAGAGTAGCGTCCGTGGAACCGTTTAGTGCTGCCATCTGTTATAAAATATCGACAACAAAAGATGTCCATGTGTTGGAAGTAATCAGATACAAAAAAACAGCATTATCCTATTATAGGGATGTATTGCAATTTAATTCGCGAAAATCATATAACTAAGAAACATTTTAAGACTTTAATGTAAGTATTAAACGTCATCTTTATTAAAAATACTACCGACAGTTTTTCGCTGTCTTCTCTCTGCCCACTGCCTGTATGTGGTGTGTAAAATGCACGAAACCACTAACTTTTATCAATATGATTTCTAAGGTTAATTAAATAGACATTTTTATTTTAAGTTGGACTTTAACGACACTCTGACGGTTAGTGGTTTAAAAATTGGTTCGTCTTAAACATGCGCTGGCACAGCGAGTTAAATGGAAGCTTTTAAAATTATATTATGAACGCTAAAAGTCTTTTATAATATACAGCGTCATAGCGGCGGCGCAGCGGGCGCCCATAAAGCAGTGCGTTCTGGCCCGTTACCCAGCGCGCTGGCCGCCGCGCGCCGCGCTCCGCACACTGCTCTTGCACACGCGGTATAACCCTATATTTATTATCTGTAGTAAACGTACAGATTCATGATCTGTCAAGACACCCCGCTCGAATCAAATCATGTCACATTTTTGACTTAAATACTGAAAATTTGAATTTTTATTTTACCGACTTCAAAAAGGAGGAGGTACTCAATTCGGCCGGTATATATATATATATATATTAGACATTTTTTTAATTTTTTATGTATGTACACCGATTTCTCCGAGGTTTCTGAACCGATAGCACAACATACAAGTAGCACATATAAATAATAGGTAGTATACAATTAATATGAAATCTTTATCATTTTTTACATTTTAGTTTCGAAGTCGGTTTTTCATAACGTAGTTATTTTTATAAAACACATTAACGATTGTTATGACCTACTACCAATTTCTAATGGTCCATCAGATTATCCGCCTGCCTGTTTATTAATCTACTCATTAAATTCAATTAAATTACCCAATAACGTAGATGTATGGATTACTCACTAATCTCTTATCAGTACACATGCCATGTAGAAATAACACAGCAACTGTAACGATGCGAACCCAAATTGTGTTGAGAGTCGAGATGTTGAGATTGTGTTGCTACAATCGGGGGTTTCCGTTACAGGGTCGTTTACATCGCCCTGGGGATGTAAAACGATCAGCTATGGAACTACCTAGTACATTGGCTTTTACAGCTCCAATTGGACCTCTAAAAGTTGTAATACTGTTTGATATTTGTTATTTTTAAATCTGCATGAATTATAAAGTTTCTTATACATTTAAAATGTTATATCAGGCTATGAAATAAGCTAAGTTAATAAGTAATTGTGTATGAACTTCCTTCTGAGGTATTTCCAGAGCATTACAAGGGGCTCTACAAGGACGACGAAAATATAGCTCAGCTCCAAAACCGGCAACGCATTGCGGCTCGGAAGGCGACAGTGACCACGGACCACCAGGTCACCCAGCTGCCTGTCTTCTGGGCTGAATTATCAATAAATACTCATATTTTTAACCTGAAGGTAAACAGTTTGATGATAACTAATACTGGTGTGAATTATGGTAGCCGTCATTAGCGCTGTGACGCCAACATGAAGCGAAACTATAAATCCGTTGAAGAGAGCAGGCGAATAAACCGCGGCCGCAGCGCCGCCAGCCCGGCCTGGTCGAGCCAGCGCTCGGTGCTGGCGGCGCTGGCGGCCTCGTTGT
>DWQT01001906.1:0-15405 GCA_018244895.1 Myscelus amystis hages
GGTTACCATAGCACAGGCCAATAATTGACCCAATTTGGAATCAGACAGCCGTGTGTGAAATTGTCCTAAGATATTTATTGTTATTTATTTAAGTGTAACGCCAGGTTTAGAAGGCCGGAACGAGCTCTGATTCTGATTGTGGGTTTATTTATTTATTTTATTATCTGGTTACACAGTATTCACAAATAAAAGAATTCTAGTGTGGAGCTTAGAACCGAACGCTTTATGTTTTTGTCCAATTATGTCCAATACTCCATAAGATCAGACCGTATTCACTACCTGTCCATACATATACTCAAATCTATAGAAAATGATTGTTAAGCATTGTTTTGTATTTTGGAAATGAAATTAAGCCCATACTTTAATATACAATGTTATAATAAGTATTACAATTAGTATTTAATTCTTTTTAATATTTCCCGTATATACAGAAAAGGATTTAGTACAAATAGGGGACCGGTTTATTTCCTATGCTCGCTCGCATTGACGAATATAACTTTGTATAAAGTGCGAAATGGCTGTTACTACTTATTTTAACTAAACTATAAACATGCTGCAAAATAGTCTGTGAATATAAGAAATCTCTATTAGTTCTCCCACGATATCAATTCTAGCACGTGAATAGTTTGAGCAATGACGCATATATCATGCCGATTATATCACTGAAAATATCTTTTGTTGAAGAGCAAGAGGGCTGTAATTCTAGACGTTTATATGTTTTTTACTTACACTGTTTGATATACAAATAAATTCTTACTGGGATTTTGTTTTACGGCCGCCATAAAATTTTCCTCCAGACCGCTTAAGAAGCACGCCACTAGGTAGGAAAGTTTTAACATTCCTTCGGCGTGATACCGAAGGGGTACAGTGTACTAGTATTGTAAAACAGGTTAATTATTCATGAATAATGTGACACGTGTCCCACGGGCTCCGCGCCGAGCGAGGAGCGTCGCGATGCCGCGTGGCCGCCGCTCGTGAATATTCAGGTTCCGCCGCCGTGCGCCGCCCGCCGCCCGCCGCGCCGCTTCAGCCCTGCTCGCTATCACACATTACTCACCCCACATATTTCCTTGTGTGTCGACCGATCCAGAAATTCTCTCTCCGTTTAACTTAGTAGCTTCCCTCGAAAATAAACGAACAACGTAAAGCAAGGACGCTCCGGAAATTAAATAGAGAGCATTCTAAAATCATAATTCCGCAGGATACTGAACAGATAAAAGGAACAGTTAAGGTTTGTTCCAAATGAAAACATTCGCCCTTAGTTCATATCCTGTTACTTCAGAGGGCCGCGACGGAAGTCAACAAATTGCTCATTATTTGCACAAAGTTGTTGTTATCATTGATTTTAAGTCAGTACCGAGTTTGTTTTCTTGTTTATCTATATTAGCATTTCAACTTAGGTAAGTGCCCCAAAGAAAGTCATTAGCCAGTCTTTTCATACAAGATGTTTCAAGGAAATATTACTAAATTGTAGTATAAAGGACTTACAATTAAAGATTTCTTTTTTTTTCATTTGGTTGTGCAACAATTAGGGTAACACCTTGTAATACCGTTTAACATTAGTTGCTCTAGAATTCTTTGCTGACAAAGTTTAAATTTGTTAATATCATTTACAAAGACATTGGGATTGCATCGAACGGTAAAATTGTCAAAGCCAATGCAACCGCGAGCTAAATTGCTTGCTGTGTCCTAACTATTAATTTTTAATTTATTTTATTTTTTATTTTTCTTTATACCCCATCTTCAATGTACACATTGATTTTAAATGAAACGCTTTTGTTTCCGCTTAATCTGGAACACGAAGCATTGTGTCCTTGACGACTCCGTCGAATGTGAACGCTATTAACTTTTGACACATACATTTGTTAACTGAATAAATCCAGATTAAATGTGACGTAATAATTTTAAGTGGTTTCAATCAAATCAGTTAAATGTAGCTGCAAATTGGTGAGTTCCAGTCGAGCGGTATTGAGCGATGACCACGGCGCGGATATTGATGGCCAGTCGAGTCGCTTCGGTGACGACTCGATTTATCAAAACCTTATACCGTGAAAGAACGTCTAGGAAACATCTAATTGGAAAATTCTCACCACTCAATAGACAATTAACAGCGGGACTTGACATTACATCGCGTGCTTTATTCTGTACAATTGTTTCCTATCTAAAAGAGTCATATGGGTACGGTTTGTTTCGTGATGAGTGAAATGTTCCACCTCATAGAGTAAAGTATAGTATAGCAGCCGAAATAAGAATAAGTGTTTAATTAACTCATGTAGGAGCGAAGATAAGAGGTCACGTGCGCACGCCTGTCGTTATTCTGCGCCTCTTACACTTTATTGCGTGCCATTACCCGGGATTAAGTCAACGCATCGCGGGTTCTGTTTCATGTCGCCAGCCCTAACGCTAATGCTTCCCCCGCTTATAAATACACATTCAAGGTGGTTTTAAAATATAGGTCTTCGCCTACACAACCTTAACTCTATTCTAACCTTAAGCCTTTACAAAGACGGCTCCGCTTTAAGGTTCTACTAACAGAATCCATTACCATCTAATTAGAGCATTACTTGACTTGACGAAAGACGCACCAGGGTTTTCTACTTCTAAAACCCTCCGCGAAAAGGTGTAGAGTTAGCTTCTTTGAATAAAATCTCCTTAAAGTTCAGTCATGTAGACAAAAAGTCAGAGATTTAAACTCAACCTCTCTGTCTTAGCAGTTTTAGTGAGTAAATACAAGAGTTCAATCTGAAAGTAACCGATTTCTGTATCTTAGTATCTTCTGTATCTTCGTAGTCTTCAATGGTCATAATTTTCTCTCATTACCTTACAATAGTCCGACAGAGTAATTAGTAGTCGGTATTATCAGGCATTCTCTCCTAATAAAGCTTTGTTGCCAGTGCTAAATTATTGCGGACATTGTAGAATAACCTATGGTAAATATTATTGTAGTATGCATATGTATGTATATTACATAAATACTCGTAATTATGCAGATGACGCTGACGATTATCGTCAGGATTTAAACCATATAGTATAGGTACAAACTTAGCGAAGAGTAAGCGGTATATATACATATAATATATACACACACACATATACGAGTACACTCCAATCCAAAGGAAGCTTCGTCTGAGTTAAAAAATCTGCGGCCTGTAGTGTACGTTTACATTTTAATAAATATATTCCTGCCCTAAGCGTTGACTGCCTGACTCAGTGAAGTAGTGGGCTTTGATCATGGACTGCGTATTTCCATAAGTATAAATACGGTTTGATGTATTATACAATATAGCGTGTAAGTACCTAGTAGAAAATTACTATGTGGCCATGTGTTGAGGTATTTGTACATTGTGTAAAGATTGATTTTCGCTAGCGAATTAGTAATTGCACAGACTGTAATTGTTACTGTATTACAAAGGTTTTGGATATATAAAAATTATATTGTATAATATGAATATGCGCATCGTAATACTAAAAATATTTAAATCATCTTAATTTTATTGGAAAAGATAAATTAGAGAAAATGTTCTATAATACTACAATCAAGTGTAGCCGTAATATGATTTCCAGGAGCGCGCTAATGAACGCGTATTTTGTTTCATTGCCATTAATAGGAATGGAAGAGTGCGCCGTAAAATCATTTCATATTACAATATTACCGGAGTTTATGAATTCTGTTGCTTATTAATTCTAATGTACAGACAATTTAATATTTATAATATAAAAATATTCATTCATTCGAACATATGTAATAAATTTAAAAACATACAGGATACAGAACCAAAAATAAAAATAGGGTTAGTTAAATAAAATGAAGCTTGCAAATAAATAGTGAGTAAAATTTTCTACAGAAATAAAATATTTTGCGAAATTGCTGTTATTAAGATCACATTCCCCGAGGAAGTGATTTAAAAATTTACTGGAAAAAATTTCAAGTAAAAAATTGCACGAATTTCGTCGTCTTGGAAAATCATACCCATTATTTGCAGTAGCAATAGTGTTTTGTGTCGAGAGGAAATTTATTATATTTAATTTAACCTGATATTATAAATCCGAACTTACTACTTATATATCTGGTACGTTTTCACACTAAAACCTTAGAATTGATTTTGTATTATGAAGATTACCCTCAACCTAACAAGTTCTAAATTACCGAGAGTTCTTTTTATTGAAGCTCTAAAACAGTTAAATACGGATTTATTTCCGTTTTTGTTGAGGCCGAAATATTTTGTAAAAATCATATTGTTCAATAAATAATGTTTTATCGAAAGAATAAAATAAAAAAAGATTACATACTGTTACAAATAACAAAAATGATTTTTGATTCGATAAATAGTAGAAAGGTAGAAGGAAATAATAATAGTATTGGCGTGCTAAAATATATTTAGAAGAGAGTAAAATTAAGGAATAATTTAATTACAAAGTAAATATAATTAAAGATTACATGCGAAGTTTCTACGTTCCTCTCGAAGATGAAACAGTGTTCGTTATTGCACATTAGACTCGACGCCGCGACTTAAAGCGTTATTCCAACTTCCTCTGGGACCGGCCCGAAGCCTTCGTACTTAACAGTCTAATTAGCCGTAAATTGAGTTCAAAACTGGACTCTTGGTGGAAAATTGACGCTTTAATGTGTAATTCCTTGGGCCAAGCTGATACCTACGGGTCCATTCGCTGAACTGTAACTTTTTATACCGATATAATGTTTATGAACTAAATGAAATAAATAATATATTATTTCAGAATTGGATCTTATAAAATGCAAAGTTAGCTACGATGGCTGTGACCATAAAGTGTGTGTGTTTAAAGAGAATATAGGTACCTATGTATATATAGAGGAGTTTGAAGTTAATGCAATCGAAGCAGACGTAATAAAGAAGTTTGAGTACCGCAGTGTGCGCCGGCGGCACTAGGGACGCGGCCACAACAAATGACTGGCAAACAACTTTCAAATAAATAACTCACAACTTTCAAGCAATTTGCTTACTTTTTTATTTGACGCGTACAGTTTTCTTTATATTGTCTCTGCGGCGATATTATGATAAATCTAACGGCCAGATATTAAACTAAAGGCATACATTTATCGAGTATAACTACCGAATAACCTACGTTCTTTATATTCTGTAAGGTAATCGAAGACGAAGTACATGTATCTTTTAGTATACTATTCCCTTACTGGAATCGTACTTGATGCATAAGCAACTTGCAAATAGACTTTTTTACAGACCCATACGTGTACTTAAATAAGTCAATTGAAAAAATATATGTTAGGTATATTTGTTCTGGTCCTTGCAAGTTTTCAATGACAATTTAGGTACGAATGTTGCTTCCCTTGCATGATTTAATACCGCACTCAGCTATTTCGGAGAATACCCGTGGCGCACTAGACACAAAAGTGTCTAAAACGTGATCCCATTCTCCCCTTGGACAGCTCGGCGAACATAAGAATGACGCTTCGCACGTGCTCGAAAGTTTGTTGATAACATTAATTATAACCAATTCAATTTAGGCTTAGAATAACTGACACATTAGTTAACGAATTTGTCTACAGAGTTCGGAGTATTATCAGATATCTGATAGCAACTATGTATTCATATATGGATAATCGTAGCAAATTATTTGTTGAATTTAAGAAAGAAGTGGCAGAAAATCTGAAGAATTTTAATGATCCTTAATTATTCATCAAAAGCTTGCCTTGCTTGCCAATAGGTCAACAATTATGCAGTCGTCGCAATAATTAACGAGCCAAAAGATCACTTATAACTTGGCGCACGCCATATTGATCAAAAGAATTGAATAAATTTTACTTATTCTACTCCATTAGCTAAGTTAAATAAAATTGCTGGGATCATCTAAATACTACATTAAATCAAAAATTGCAAGATCTTCTCTTCAGATCTCCTTATAGATAAAACCCGAAAAAAAGGCCAATGATATAACATGTATGAAAACCAAAAAACCAATTTAAATGAACCAACGTCATTTATGTGAATACACGTACAATTTCATACATAGGTATAGTTAATTTAATATACACAAGGATACTTACATATCTAAAACTACCTACTTGAGATGATTGAGCTTTATTTTAATTGGGCAATTCCAATGGTTTCATGCAGATATAGAATAGTATCATCTTTGCAATTATATATTCATGTAAGAAGAACAGGAGTCGACAGGAAGTTATAAATAACCTAAGGAAATCTATTAGAAAACGTAAAATATATAAAAATTCTAGACCTACGAGATTACGAGATATAAGTTGTTATTTAGTTGAGATATTTACTATTTCTTTTATTGTTTGTCGGAAATATTAACTCCGAAATCATAGTAACTTTTCTGCATTTCGTTTTAATACTTTCTATCAAACGCAAAAGATTTATCATAATTATGATATTGAATACATAAACACAAAAGATTTATCATAATTATGATATTGAATACATAAACACAAAAGATTTATCATAATTACGATGTATAATATAGTAAGTACAAATACATATGACGTAAATACCTTTCTTTTGGCACAAGAACGCAGTGGTTACTGCAAATAACAAGTGCAATTTTCCACTACCATGCAGTTAATACAATCTTTTACTTGAAAAGTTGAGCAGAAAATTCGTAAATCACCTTTAGCGAGTACGTGACTTTAATAACTGGAAATTCACTTTAGCATCTGTGTTTATACTTAGGAATGTACAAGTAAACTAATATTTATTAAAATACAATTTAATCACGAGACCTCGTTGCTCCCGCTGCCAGTTCAATTCACCACCAATGTTCCTTGCCAATATTCACTATTATTTTACTTTAAAACGTTTTGCAGTAGGTATCTGAAGAATAGCAATCTTTGTTACAGCCTTAAAACGGCTTGTTTAGACTTTGGTCTTAAAGGGAAAAGTTTTTTTTGTTCATTATTTACACTTAGGATAAATCTCTACATAGATTTTAAATCCCAAAAATTGACGATTTTTGAATAATAATAATAAGTATACATACATATAACGATTAAATAGCATTATTTTAATGTTTATGTTTCATGACTGAAAGTTGTGGTATGTAATAAAAAATGTAAAATATTAAGGCAATATGACCACATAGTCGTTGTGTCGAAAAGTTAATTATCGAATAATTCAACACGTCATATCAGACCAAACCGTACCGGCACTTCAAATGTAGTCACAGTTGCTAATATGTGATCAACAGTAGTATTTAAGAGTTGGTTATTTTTATTTCTAACAAAAGTCAGCAAAGATCTTCATTTAAATATGAAGATCTTAAACGAACACAACGTTACCTGAATTTTTTTGCTTCCCTCAGGAAGAATATACAAAGTCTTTTAACTTTATATGAATAGCATGCATACAAATCGCTCACTTCTCAAGAAATTATCATTTTTAAAGATAAAACACGCTAAGTCAGAACTTCAACAAAAAGAAAAGTAAGTCGGTATACGTAAAAAATACGTCTTTTTGCAATTTACAAAAGTCTTTATAAGACTTGTCTCTGCGAATTGTACGAAACTTGCTAATGAAAAAAATATTTAAGTAAAGGGAAGAAAATCAGTAAGTCATATTGACAATTAATTGAAAGCAAAGCAAAAATATTTCTTACGTTCTGGATTGGACTGGAAAAAGATGGTGGTGCGGGCGGTAAACGGGGCACGTTTATGTGGGCACGAGGAGCCGCCTGTACAAGGGCGAGGTACCCGGTTGAGCTGCCGCTCGGACAACCCCGACTGCGGAGTCATAATGGAAGCACTGCCCGCGTTCCTTGGATAACCTAGCGCATGGCGTACAATGCGCTGATTGCCGTCGTATACATTGCATACATTTTTCGTAGTAGAGAACCTTCTTATGATGAGAGGATACACGTGTCCTGTATAATAATCAAAAACAGTAATAATAATACGTGCAACTAATAATAGCAAATTGATTTCATAAACAACATTTTGAAAAACAAGAGCCCTTTTTTATTTATTATACCTATAGGAAGAATTTACAATTTACAATTACATAGAGATCTATGTAAATGTAAACTATGTAAACATAGAGATCTATGTAGAGATCTATGTAAATTGTAAGCTGGAAATTATTGTATGTTGTGACAAAATTATTTGAAATTACTATATATTTATGTTTTACTACTAATGGGTAAAATACTATGGCGTTTGCTCGTACTGTTTAGTCGTTAAGTCGTGTCTTGTATAGATGGTATAATTGATTACTTATCTATCGCAACAGTCGCTACTAGTGCACGGTGAGACTGCGCGTTCAAGGTAATTAACCGTAAATTACAATCAAAATTCGGTTCTTGGCCAATGTTCAAGTTTTGAAGGTTAAATCTAGCGACTAAACGGAAATTGTACGGAAAATCACTTATCCATCTACATTGTCGTGAAATGCCTTTGTAAATTGCAGATACATAGTGTGTATAATAAGACAAAAGCTAGCAAGTACCTTTGGAGATATTTTTAAATTGCGTTATGACTACAACAAAAAGCTACAAAATTTAGCAAAGCTGCAAGTGGCGCTACGCTTATTATATGCTTGAATTAGTCTAATGGAAATACGCGTGTGATCGATCTTTTTACGATTTTATCATATATGTATGAAGTATACGAAACATTCTACGGCACTCACGGTAATTATAAGCCATTTCACGATCCTTTATTATTGCTTTTAGCGCTGAATGGAGGCGCAGGATCACGACGTAATCATCGGTGTACTTGATTGCTCTCAAACGAGTCTTCCACTATTGAGTAGCGGTAAACTCTCATGTACGCACAGAGAAAACCAACACAAGTTCTTTAGTGATAAATGCAAAAACAAATGAGTACAGAATCCACATTCTCATGTCGGCAGCCGGAAATAATCACCACTGGATTAAAAGGGTTTTCAAATAGTAATTATCATCATAATAATAAGTTCAACAAATTCATTGCATTTTTACTGTAACCATTAATTAATTTGCCAAACATTACGGAAAATGTACTGGCAACACAAAACCACTATGTTATACCGTAATGCAAAGAGTATATTTCCTCCCGCCACATTCGCCGTCATTTAGCATATTGCGCGCAGTGCATAATCACTCATATTTTATACATCATGTTTTACACGTGACGTGTTTCAACTTCAGGGAATAAATTCTGTTATTAATTTACATATAATATATGAGATACTATATTAATGCTGTTTAATGAAATTGATGTTATACAGGAGTATGTTTTGTATATTAGATGAAGTTTCGTTCCTGTTTTCGAATTTCACTAAACAATACAAATTATTAGATAAGAAACTAAATATTATGGAACTGCTACAACACTTAAAATACTTAATAGATGTAACTGCATTAATGCATTTGTAGGTTTTAGAGTTAAATGTGTATATTTGGAATGTACTAAAAGGATAATATATATATACGTGCATATATGTACATGCTTATGGTGTTTTCCCAATATTTATTTCATACGCTGTATTCTTAATGTAGGGAAAACTGAAAATAAATTCTTTTCAATAAAAACTTAACTCACTGGATGGCTCAGCACTCTAAGAATTTTCTTTCCTACCTTTTCACTTAAAAGTTATAAAAAGTTTGAACTAATTACTTAATCCGTAGTCCGTTGATTAAGATGCCCCGGAATGCTTTTAATGTAAATGTAGCCGGGCTAAGTTTGTGAAGAAGAAATATTTGACCGAAAATTTTGTCAAATATTGCTTTCGATTTTGATCTCGGCAGGTACTATTTGAATAATAGTAGGGACCCGGAGGATTTCCGAAGCATCGCAAACATTTTAATTAAATATACTTAATAAAGAATCGACGATGCTAATTAAGAACCATATTGTACTGGTTTATTTATATTTTAACAATGACGTTTGTCCTTCCTTCACGTTACAACAGAGCGTCAGATCAATGTGATTGTTGGCATAAATATAGTTGAAAGTCTGGAAGAGAAGCATGCGCTTCTTTTTGGAGGAAAAATATCTCTCATCTCTCATCTCATTCTCATGGGAAAACATTTTTTTATCAAATACGCGCTTTAGATACCGTAACGGGTGCAATAAAGGTATGATACATGAACAAAATAAATTGTTTCAACCACCCGGACGAAGTCGCGTAACAGCTATTAAATATAAAGTCACAATGGTAATATTCGCGAATTGTAACATAAAATTCTATACAAATATAAAACTAGTAACATTAACTAAATTAAAGAACAAAGTAAAATTTTACACGGTAATATACCTACATGAAACTTCTCGGAGGTAAAAGTTCTTATATCTGCATTGCGCGTGCCACTGTACCTAGCATGTTAATAATACAAGTACGAGGGCTTTATGCAAATTTATAAAACATCATATTTTTTATCCCAATCCAATCAAAATAAAATAAGAATATAGGTATCACTCATACGCGTTACAAGTCATCAAACTAAATTAATCAATCTAATTGTTGTGTTTTTTCGTAGTTCCCTTTTTTCAGTTTTTTTTTATTAATTGAATAACTATTACTATTATAATTATTTGCTAACCTTAACTTTCAATAGGCGTTAGGATTATATTTGTGAAGTTTGACTCTTACAGAATTCTATACAAATTATTATACTACACATCACGTTAGTTCCAGTTTCAAATTTATAACAGTTAACCGTATGAAATGTGGAGTCTATGTACCTTACGACGCCATAGAAAATAACATCACAAATGATTGTTTTGATAAAATCATGTTTCGGTACCGGGGAGCTTAATATGAGATATTTGTAAGTTATTTATAACGGTTAGTATAGGGCAATTTCAAATTTGTTCATGAGTTTATTACTATTCCGTTACTTCAGGGACCTTGCAAACAAGTTCGTTACCTCAATAACGAATTGGATGAAATACATTGTATGAATGGCAAGATTGCTATTATTTGAGTCAAATATTACTTTGGGTGGTTCTTGCAAATATAAACGTGTTATAGCATAAAATTACGTATGAAACAAGACATGGGTTTCATATTGCGAATGCTAATTAAGTACAACGCAGGAGGAGAGAAGACAAATACAATGTACGGAGTACTGTAAATGATACAATTACATGTTCATTATTCGGTGTACAGTTTGAGTAATTAATAAATATTACAACTTTAAATAACAAAAATTACATTTAATTATTTAATTCTTCTTTCCTACTGTCGTAAGTATCATTAATCAGTCGGGCAATGGTTACTAGATACTGTACCATCAACAATGGGGGCAACCTAAAATTTATCTAGCACTACAGTACTTAATAAATTTAATCAGTTTCCTATAGTTTTCTTATAGGAAACTGATTAAATTTATTACCACAAGAGAAAATAAAAAAACGTTGCAAAAAATTATCATGTTCAATTATACATAACATAACCATTTTGTTCGAAGCTATTTATCATTTAGAGTTTACGTACTTGAAGTATTGTTTATATACTCAAAACAGAGTTTAACCTTACTTCCATGATTATGGTGCAAAACCCCAATACTTTAAATGTCTTACGTATTGCGGATTGTGTTGCCAGCATGTCTACGACTGTGAATCTGGAGCCATAAGTTATACACCGAAAGACCTCTCATAACTTGGCATACACCGTGAATACGCGGGAGCGAGCTAAACTGCGAATTATTAACGACCCGATTTTGGGGTACCTCCTCGCAAGTGGGAAGAAAGAGCATTGAGTTTATTTCACCACGCCAAACAAATACACTTTTTTTGCCATACGGATAAAAACGCCAATAAGAGAGATTTTTAAATTTTCCGAATAAGATTTAGCCACCGACTGGCTAATTGGAAAAAATAATTAATTGGGGACAAATTGATTAGCGTGTTGATAACGTCTATATGTAGAAACGCTAGGCAATTAGCATTATGAACGGTCACCCGTCAACATTCCGACGAGGGCCAGCCATAACTAGCCTAACGTAACAATTGCTTGGTCGACGAGCGAAAAAAAGAGAATTGAACGTAGAACGAATTGTTTTAAAGGAGAAATGAGCAAGAAATTTAGATAATAAGTAAAAATCTATTATAAAACGACATTCAACAACAATAGGTACAGATCGCAAATAATAGCCGTACAATTTCCTTTTATCCCGCAAAATTAGACATTAAAAACTCAATTTCCGGACAAGTGCCCAATTTTGAATGCAATTTATACCTAATTAGACTGTTAAGTACAGAGGCTCCGGAGAGTCGCGATGCTAAAGGGTGCTAGAATGGGCGCGTTAACGAGTGGAAACCGGCCTTACGACTCAAACATCGTTGTCAGTCGTTTTGAATATTATTTGCGGTGTTTCTGGTTTTCCATACAAAGTAACATGTTCTGCCTGTAGCCCCTAGCGTATTATTTACTTAGACCTAGAACATATGTTTTCAAAATGTCATAGATAAAATAAACACAACTTTAAAATCGTTTTTGTGAGGTTTTTACACATTAAATTCTTGTCGCATACGCGGTCGTCCCTTTTAATATTCAAATATACGCTTCAATAAAACCGAAAGCCATATTTTCATCAAATTCTGTCAAATTACAATATTTCTTCCTACTTAAATTCACCTTGGCTGCTTTTGCGCTAAAAGCATTTCGGAGCTTCTTAATCAACGGACTACGAATATTAATTTGATTAGCTAAGAGTTTTTATAACTTTTTAAAAAGTGGAAATGAGATAAGCTCTCCGAGGGTGCGAAAGCTGTAAAAGAAACTTGAGTGTTTGAGTTAAGTACGCCATCAACGAACTTTGTTAATGTACATGTAGTAATGAAGAGAGGAAATATGCAACATTATATTAAATCTTCCATATTAGGTACACGTTTTTGATGAAAAGGGAACGGCAACACATAGTTTGAGTATAACCAAGACGGCGTGTCGCGTGCATTATGAAGGTACACAGGAGAACAGTTCTAGTAGAATATCCTCATAAATGTCATTATCATCATCTCTTTTATCGTTTCTTTGTAGGGCACCAGTCTTTTTCTAACAATATTTAAGACTGTAGCCGTAGCCTACCACGTTGGCCAACTACATACAGGCAACAGGCATCTAAACACGTCACATATATCTAACCGGGACGGGAAATTAGCCTGACACAGTACACACACATTTGTTACATTTCTATCCAGAAATCTACAGTACGCTGCGTATCGTATATATCATGAGGAGTACATGCAATATGTGCAATTTGTACAAATATAGGAGGATAGCAATATGTCAAATGTTAGAGCAGTTCCACACTGATATATGACGCGCCTTGCACCATCCGGCATCACCAACACATTCCGTGTATCTTGGCTGTCCGCATTAATATATGTATGTTACGCTATTGTCTACCGTAATATAATAATTTATTTAACTATGAGGAAATCTTCGTTTTTGGAAAGTACTTAGACACGTTTGACTTTAGGAGTTTTTGGGTTCCTGAATACGTTGCGGTTTCTCCCCTGGCCCTTGCCCTTGACGATATCCTGCAATCCCCCATCCTTGATATTAGAGCAAATCAAGTTAGCGGTAACTGAGCGGCGGATGTGAAGACTGCGCTGCTTCTGTGCGGATCAACGGAACACGGGTTAGTGGCCAATCCATCTATCGCATGGTTTTAAGCTTTTGAAATATGAAAATGCTTGTGAACATTTGCCCGTAGCGCTCACCCAACCAATGTCTTAAAGAATGTATCAGAACGTTGCTTAACTCTACAGACCGTTCGCCATCTACAACCGCAGCAGAACTAATAATACTTCTTAAACGATTCAGTGTCGTTAAATACATTCCAGCAATTGAAACCTTTACTGACTCTAGAAAGGATACTCAGGTAGATATTGGTACAGCAGATTCAAGGTCTTTAATCATTTTACATGTACATAATATATGATTCACGGCGAGCGTACTTTTCCGGTTTCTACAATAAAAGAGTGATTCAAAGACAAAGACGTTTATTTGCACAAATATGGGTACATTCGAAGATTTTACAAAATGATTAGTCTTTACGTAGCTTACGCTTACAAAAATAGTCTTCACGTAGCTTAAGCTATTTAAATACCCCAGCTTGATTTAAATAGTGAGTCGGAGTGTCGCGATTTGTGCCGTAAACTTGCTTTTAGGTAAATAAACCGGCCTGCACGTTTACTTAGACTGCCTCGCCGCCTGCAGGCTTTTGTGAGTACGTAATGAGCGGCCTTTTATAATTAAAATGACTTTTTATGAAATATGTTATGCGATTCCTTAAGTAGACGAACTAGAAACTCGAATTCTTTAACACACATACAGACATAGAAAAGCGTTTTGGAATTGACGTTGACGACATATTTAAAGGAAAAAAAATTGTATTCAATAAAAAATAACATATACCCACAAATTTTACTTATATTTATACAACGCACAAATATGTAGTTTCTTTGTTATTTTATCAAACATTACTGGTGGAATATTGAACTGTTAAACTATCCCTACTAATATTATAAATGCGATTGTATCTCTGTCTGTCTGTGAGTCTGGTAGTGGTAATATGTATATTCGAAGATGCGTGAGACAGCCGACAGATTAGATCTGATCTACACAAATAAACAACAAAAAACTCTAATTAAACAAATGAACGTTTTTACGTATTATTTGCAATAAAAGATATCCTGAGATATTAAAATGCTGCCCAAAGTTCAGTACCTTGGAACAGTTTCCACGCCGACGAAGTCGCGGGCAAAAGCTAGTATTATATAAATGAATAAAAGCCGTTTTGTGTTCATTGATAGTAAAGTTAAGTAACACATGAATATATAATACCTCCATATGCATTTCATCAGTAAAGAATAATATAAAAGACAATTTGTATACATACGAGTATGTACCTATAATATTTTTTAACGTAAGGAAACTTTTACTTGTATATAAAATTTACCTATTTATGCTGGCAGCCTTTCCAGTCCAGACAAATATTTATATATCTATAACTTCGGTTGCTATAGATATATGTACAATATAGCACTACAGCGGAGACAATACTCGACATACTCGCTACGGCGTAGAGCCCGTTGTACTCACTAAAATACATAGAATAATAGCTGTACGGTGGCACAAATTAGGTTATAATAATGATACATACATAATTGTCTCCGAATAATAACTCATGTTTTGTATACTGATAATTATGTAATGTACAGAATGATATAATTGAACAATTATGATAACTTCATAGTCGCGTGTTTTCTACGAAATTTACGTGGAAAGTAGTAATTATCGCCGTCACGCAAACAGTTAATTATTATGCTATACGCCACGCATCTCTTTACAAAACTTTTATCAATTGCGCTTAACCTTGATTTTGGCGTGTATTTTACAAACATAAGAAACGAAGCAATAATTATTATTATGATGAATAACCACCACCAAAGACAACCGTTGGTGC